>CAKNYM010047509.1:117420-150928 GCA_932195095.1 Andricus curvator | reverse complement strand
AAGTTCACCTGCTACCTCATTGTGCAATCTTCAATTGTTTCCTGTTTTCGTTTCTCATACGTGCGCCCATCCACGTTGCTAGATTCATTCGTTTCTTGATCTTAATTATTTTCAGACAATGTGCCATCTAACTTGGCGATGTTATTTTGTTTTTAGTTAGTCATAGTCGTTTATGCGTTACTCCACTCTACGATTTTCATTTGTTCTTGTTCGCAGTTTAAGTTCACTTGCAACCTCATTGTGCAATCTTCAATTGTTTCCTGTTGGTCACGTTCATTCAGTTGGTTTGGGTGTCATTGTATTCCCTCATTACTTGACTTCATTACTTTTACAATGGAAATTCTATCTCAACAACAGAAGATTGAAATGATTCTCATTTATGGAGAAAGTGGCAGGAATATCAATGATGCTCTCACGCCCTATGCTGAACGCTTTCCAGAAAGTGTTCCTTCACGCGCTTCCTTTTACCGGGTTGTCCAAAAGTTCATCACTGATGGAAGTGTACAACCAAAAAAAAGGAAGCGTCGATTAACATTTACTGGAGTTGGTAATGAAATCGCGATTGTATCTGCAGTCAATCATGACACTCATGTTAGTACTCGACAACTAAGCCGCGATTCACGAATGTCTCTATGCAGTGTTCGGCAGGTATTAAAATGTAATAGATATCATCCTCATCATATTTCACTGCATCACGAACTTCATGGCAATCATTTTCAGAACCGAGTGACATTTTGTCAACGGGCGGTTCAGCAGATACAAGGAAACCCGAATTTATTTTTTCGAGTACTGTTCTCAGCCGAGTCGTCTTTCACAAATCATGGTAACGTTAATCGACACAACATACATTATTGGAGTGTACAAAATCCACACTGGTTGCGTGAAGTTGAGCATCAGCGTCCATGGTCCGTGAATGTTTGGTGTGGAATAATTGGAGATCAACTTATCGGTCTCTATTTTATTGATGGAAATTTGAGCGGTGAAAAATGTCGTATCATTTTAGAAAATGAGCTTCCAATATTGCTTGAAGACCTAAGCTTGGAAGTGCGACACAACATGTGGTTTCAACATGACGGTTGTCCAGCATATTATTCGGCAATCACGAGGGAAGTACTAATCGCGAATTCAATGGACGATGGATCGGTAGAGGAGGTCCGGTAAATTGGCCTGACAGATCGCCAGATCTTACGGCGCCCGATTTCTATTTGTGGGGTTATCTAAAGAGTCACGTGTATCAAGAAGTCCCCACAACTCGTGATAACATGATCGAGTGAATCAGGTCTGCTTGTGAACAAATAACTCCAGACACACTTCGCAGTTGTGTGGAATCTTTCGAAGCTCGGATTAACAAGTGCATCGGAGTGCGAGGACAACATTTTGAGCACTCATTGTAAAATGTTAATCGAAAACCAGCATCCCGATGGTGAGAGGCGAGGGGACTCATCGAAATGAAGCACCATGATGGTGAGAGGCGAGGGGACTCACCGAAATAAAGCACCCCGATGTTGAGAGGCAAGGGGACTCACCGAAGTCCTCGAAATAATCAACAATTACATTTTTCGCAATTGCAGCGACATCTATCGCGAATCGAAAAAAAATTTTCGAATAAAACTTACGTATTTCATAAAGGAGAATCTGAATCTGTGATAAAAAATTGGGGTTCCCGCTTGAAATTACAAAGTTACCCCCACTCCTGCCTCCAGGGGGGGGGTAATTTCTGCGGGGTCGCTTTTCCCCCTCGAAAATAAAACGTTTTTATTACGGATATTTTATTCATAGGATGCGTTGGATTTGCGAAGAATAATTATACAGCTTTTTAAAGAGCTCATGTAAAGGATGATCGAACTAATGAGGAATCTCTCTGTGACCAGAACAAATGTGTTAAATAGGGAGAATTATTTTAGTTGTGCCTGCATGACATTAATTGGCGTTGATTTTCTGTAACCTAGTATTATTCTAAGAAACTTATTGTGGGGAACACTTAACTTATCATACCAGCTACCAGCAAATATGGACAATGCATGGCATCCATATTCCATAGAGCTGCGAGCCAACGAGATAAACAAAACCCTGAAAGTTTTTTGGTTTCATCTCCACCAAGTACCTCGCAAGCATTTCAGAATATTAAGTACTTCGTTTCCTCTATCAATTATTAATTTTGTTAAATTTTAAGTCCCATTGAAGGTTACACTGGAAGATTATTCCTAAGATTGAAGCTTCAGAACTTGGGTGAATAATGATATTGTCGAGAGTGATGTGGGTGTTACTAGAAGTAACATTGGAAGTAACATAGAGAGCTATGTCATCAGCGTATTCAAGTATTTTACATAAATGATGTAATATGTTGTAGAAACCTAGTTTGTAAATGGTGTATAAAATTGGATTTGAAATGCAGTCTTGCGGAAGTTTTTTGAAATGAAATCGCTTATTTGTTGTGAGTTTGTAAATGAATTTACAAATTTTGTTTAGAATTCGAAATTGTAACATGTCATGAACCAAAATTTCCGGTATCACATCATTGAAGGCTCCATTAATGTCTAAGAAAAGGCAGGCCGTGTAAGAGTTTGTTACTAAAGTCGTATGTAGTTCTGTGGAAAGTATGGCTAAGCTTTCAACGCAAGAACGACGCTTTCTGAAGCCATATTTTGAAGACGGGAGTAAGTTGTTGTGTTCCAACCAATTGTTCAGCCTTACCGAAACAAGTTTTTCCATTAGTTTGAGAAAACATGAAGCTAGAGCAACTGGTCTAAATTTACCGGGTGAGGACTTGGGTAGTTGGAAAATAAGAAAGTTTTTCCAGAGTGGGAAAAAGACATTCATCCAGAATATAATTGTAAATCAGAAGCAAACGTCTAAGAGAGTTTGTAGGTAGATTTTAAATAACCTCGAAGCTAATCTTATGTAATCCTCGAGCAGATTTTGCCTTTGAGTTTTTCAAGGCCAAATTGAGTTCCTTCAACTGAAAGGGGGAATCGAAAATAACCGCGTTTAAAACACCATTAGAGCTGACTGTATATGAAGTCTGTTAATTGTGGTATATCTACATTAATATCTTCTGCGCTATTGATAAGCTGTTCCTTATAATTTTCCATTTGAGCAATAACCTCAAGATTTTTAGGACTAGTGTTGGGAGATGGTGGACTTTGATTGTTTTAATAGCATAAGCATCGTACCGCTTGTGCTCGATGAAATTGTCGTAGTTGAACGATGCCAAATACTTTTTTTGTTTAGCTAATCTAATTCTAACAATTCTATCACAATCTTTGTTCCACCAAGGCGGAGAACAAGGATTGCTTTTAATTCGAGAGGGTCTTTTTTATTTGTGTTAGGATCAGCTTTATGAAGCGCATTATCGATGTCCTTGAAAATATCGTAATACGCCTCTGCAATGCTAGGCAAATGATTTAGTTGTAGAGGAATGCCATGATTACATTGAGACAGTGCTTCTCTGATAACACTCGGTTTATAACGTAGGATCCCCATTGTTGATTATGTTGTAATTAAATTTTTGTGCATGATAAAAGAGATTATTTAACTACCTGACACGAACAATCGCTACCCCAAGACGTGTGGTGACAATCGGAGTCGCCCTCTATAAAAATATTGTTGTAATTAATTGTTGAATCAAAGAACTCATCCCATTTAATGTCTTTTATGTTCGCATGTGGATTTCTATAGACATTTATTATGCATAACGGGCCAAGATCGGTAGGAATGGAAATATCTAAAGTATCCAGCTTATCTTCGACTCCATAAACATCAATGATATTGAAGGGAATATCATTTCTAACTGCAATAAGGATACTTCCACCTATTCTGTTCTCACGTTCTTTACGAATTAAATTAAAATTTTTAAGTTGAAAGTATGATTTGGGTTTTAGTTAGGTTTCACTGAAAAGAATTATGTCATAGTTGTAAATTATTTTATCTAAACATCCTTTTTATTGTAGATGCTTCTGCAATTCTATTGGAAAATTCTGAGTTTAGATATTTTGTCAATATTGTTAAGAGATGAGTAGGTGAAGTACTCAAGGTATATTAGGAAGTAGTTAATTACTTGCCTTTGCGTTGATTTTAATGATTGATTTTAATTTAATTTAATGATTTATTTTAATTTGTGTTGATAAGAAGGTTGGTACGCTAGATATAGAAGCAGCAGTGGAGATAGGCTGAGAGTAGATAGTAACGGTGCAAATTGAGTGACAAACTGCGTCAAGAAGAAAAACATCTGAGTTAAGGTTTGCATTAATTGTGGAGGGAAAGCATTTAAACTAGGGTTTTTGGGTGGGTTGGAAGCTATTAACCGAAGATAAGATCCATTGGGTGAGGGATCCGTGTTAGATCGATGATCCTTAACGCTTTCTGAGGGTTGCTGAGTGCTGACAATTTGACGGGCTAGTGGAATTCTACGTTGTATGCTCTGTTTTGAAGTAGCTTGTGTGTTGGAAAAAGATCCTGGAGAGGTGGACCCCGCATTTACACCAAGGGGATAATTCAGATCGACATCACCTAGTTGTGGAAAACTAGAGTAATTGAGATGAGGTGGGAGGGAAGAAAGAGCAGTGGGTTTCGTCGAAGAATGAAGATCAAGTGGTTGGTTATTTGACAACGCCATTTTCTGTTGCGCATAGTAGAGGTTAGAGGCCTTTCTGATTCCGATATCCGATATTTCTAAATGCAGCAATTTTTCTAATGACTTGCTGTTCCTTAAACTTTAAACAGATTTCGTCTCTTGCGGGGGCGATCCATTGCAATTCAGACAGACGGGTGGATCAGATTGTTTAGGACTAGAAACATATGTATTGTGCGGTTTATCCCCGCAATGAAGGCACCTTGGGTTCTTACACTGCGAGGCCACGTGAATATAGCGAAAAAATCTTCACTAGGGTGATATATGGATCAACCCTTACACGAACATGTAAAATTAATACATGTTCCGAAACATCCTGTCCCTCAAATGTTATTCCAACAGTTGGGAAGTCACGTATCTGATCATCCTTTTTCTGTGTAAAGCGACGCACTTCTAGAATTGAACAACCATTGCTTGTATTAGCAAATTTTTTTATTTCCTCTGAGGAATTTCAGTTGGTACATTTCTTATAATACCTTGTCTGGAGACTCTGTAATTAGGAATAAATGTATTAAGTTTAGATTCACCTAGAATGTGACTGTTAGGAACGATTTTGTGGATGAAGCGTTTCTTGTATGGATTGGATATTGACAAAGTGAGGACCTTTGTTATTGGAAGTGTATTTGTTATTTGGAACACCTTTATGAATATTAGCAGGCTGGTTGTTTCCATCACACAAAACTTTATTTTTCTCGGTGTGAGACTCATTATGAGAACCATGTGTCAGGTCAAGCCCTCTTTTCCTGGAAGGTTTACCTATTTTGAGGTTAGGATCGGGAGTTTAACTCACCATTCATCCCTTCGTTATCGGAGTCATCTGTATCAGGCATTGTTGTGATCGTGTGACCACGCGGGTCAGCGACTCACAGAGGTTACTCACCTACTTGACTGCTTTGCAACTGGACAGAGTTGCATTTAGGATATACCAACGAACGAAAACCTAATTTTTAAGGGCAATGCTTGATGTCACCTGTACACATTTAAAGAGCTTAATTGCAGAGCTGCAAGTTCTGCGTAGTGCTGGGTGGGATGGGGGAAAATTTGGAACGAAGCTGCCACTCTGGCAAGACACATTGGATAGCGTGCACTTATTAAAGAGGAAACCAAATGAAGTCGTAAGCGGAAGAAAATGGCAGACGGTACGTAAGTCCACTGTATGATATATTTAGTGGCGGTATTTCTTATAATTGGTGAATATTTCGCTGCTCATGTCCTATCCGCAACTATTCTGTGGCAATTAGAAATCTCTTATGAAGCAGTGTATTAAAGGGGGAGAGGGGCGTGATAATATATAACTTTTTAGGGAATTTTGATATATCAATTATTTTTGGACACTGTACATTTTATGCACAAAAAGTTCAGTTTCTTGGCAATAAGTCACCGCAAAACATTACACTTTTCAACCTAGTATTGTATTTTATCAAAAGTTATAAACAATATATATTAGGTTCGTGCATAAAAAGGATTCACTTTTTTATAAAATGCTCCTGTAGAAACTGTTCGTTTTGGTGTAAACATTTTAACTGAATTTTGGCGGAATTCAAAAATAATATTTATTCTCTCGCAAGCCCATTCTTGCCAAAAAATTGTTCTTTTATTTGTTGTCGTTACTAGTAGATGCAGAATAATAAATCCCCGAGATACCATTCGTTCAAAAGGCCAAAAAAGTCCCCTGATTACGAATATCTTGATTATTTTTTCGAGGTCCTGGTCAGTTTTTGTTTAAACAATTATTTAAACAAATATATTTTAGTTTTTAAGCTTTCTTGCTCTACTGAATCAAAATTGGGCAAATTTAACTAATTACTCGTGAAAATTTACAGATTCTATCATAGAAAAGTGAGCCACTAAAGATTAGTAGAAAATGGCTAATTCGAGTAGTCGAGATATTTCTTAATCTAATAGGGGAAAGCAGCAAATTGCTCGATACAAATAAATTTAGTTCGTACTGTATATAATATTAAAAAAAAAATTTATAAAAATGGAAAACGTGAAAAATAGAAAAGTCGAATAAAACGAGGTAATTGTGTAGCATTCTTAACTCTATTGAAATAATAAGAAGGTCATATTTTAAAATCGTAAACGTGACATAGCTCGACTCTAATTCAAAAACATTGCCTTCAGACTGTTTGAACAAAGTTACGGAAGATAAGAATTTTGTATAATCTTAAAATGATAAGCGTTGAGTGTCTAAAGAAGTTTGTTTTTATTTTATAGCTTTTTCTTTGCGCAGAAGATACTTTATTGTCTCTCTGAATCAAAATTGTTAAAACTTGAATTATTACTAGTGCAATTTTATAGAGTTGATTTGCGAAAAGTAAGCTTCTAAAGATTAGTTAAAAATTACTACGGTTCTACATTTCATGTTCTACATCAATTCTGGTCATTAACGGATTTATTTATAACTATTGCTATAAACAATTGCTGACCTTTTCACGGACTGATTTTTATTTTCTTTCTCTAACTTATAAATTACACTTTTTCCAAATCAAAAAGGTTCTACATTTCAAGTCTCAGCATCTCGTAGCAACAAAATGTAATGCCGTTTCATAGAAGAAATTAGGTGATATGTATTTCGCCGAGTTGAACAAAAAGAATTTCACGAAGTTACGATTTTTTAAATATTGATCTCTATCACCGACTAAGGATGATATAATGGGATCAGGTCTAAAGTGATATAATTTATTATGTTTGATTTGCCAAGTCGGGAATTTTTCTGGGAAACTTGAAACTGCAATAAAACGGCCAGCTACCATGAGAAAGTTATTTCCTTAGCCAAATTAATTTTTTCTTGAGCATTTTCGAACATCCTAGAAAGGGCGTCAGGGACATGATGAAAGCAACCTTTACGATGGATAATATCGAAATAGGTAGTGATTTAAAGTACAAGAGCCCGTTCGGCTAATCTTTCGGTAGGATTATTTAGATTGTGTAATCATCCTAAACTACTATGATCTATTATAACTGTAAAATGATATCCTTCTAAATAAGCACGGAATTTTTAGATGGACTAAATTGTGGCTAAACATTCTTGTTCTGTGGTAGTGCAATTTTTCTCACCATCTGAGATTGATCTACTATCGTAAGACTTGGGAACAGTAAAATTCACATTGAGCGGCGTTTAAATTCAAAGCATCTTTAATTTTTTAAAAGAACTATTGATAGCCAATTAGGATGACCTTCAAAAGTTTCAGTAACAATTATTATATCATCTGAATATGTGAAAACATGAGGCTGCATTTCAGGTTCAATAAGGGTATCTGAAAGACGTTGAAAAGATGCGTGGGCATTAGATAAACCAAATAGCAATCGTTTGAATTAGACTAATCCACGGCCTGGGACAGAGAATAAAGTTTTATCGCGACTATTCTCTTCTGATGAAATATTTCAGAAATCTCTTTGAATATCCAAAGTAGAAATATATCTTCCACATCGTTTTTTTGTCTTAAATAGCATCCATCTTGGGTGAGGGGTAAACATCACGTTTAGTTATTTAATTTAATTTTCTCAAGTCTAAACAAAATAGGGAAGATCCATCGGGCTTCTGACCATTGCAACTGGACTTGACCAAGGACTGTTGGATGGTTCAACAATATCGTCTGCTGACATTTGATCTAACTCAGCGACTGTAGCTTGATGGACTCTGGGGAAAACAGTATAATGTATTTGTTTAATAGGAGGATGATCAACAATATCCATTACATGTTCGGTAAGAGAAGCTGGTCCAGGTTTTCCATTATTTTCAGGTACATTTTGAGGCAGGAATTCTTTGAGAATTAATGCTTCATTTTTGTTTAATTCATTTAATCCACAGCACATATCAGGCCTCCAATAAATAACTCCAAAATTATATTCTCCAAAAGGATTTTCCTTAAAAATTGAAGATCTTTTTTTAAAATCAAATTTAATTTTAAATTTTTTCAGAAAATCTAAGCCTATTGCGATTGGAACGGGTAAAGAGGGTAATGCTCGCATTTTTATGTTGATAGATTTATTTTCGAGTATGACAGGGACGAATACTTATCGAAAAACTAGTTAGATACTACTATCAGCAACTTGAACTAATCAGTGTTTATTTTCAATTTTTAAACCTAATTTATTGACTAACTCTAAACAATCAGATCCTATAAATGACCATGATGCTCCACCGCCAACTAAAGCTTTAACAAGATGACCAAGCATATTTAAAGTGACATACATAAGGGGTTCAGGTTCAGATAGTGGCTCAGGATAATAGGTAATGTCAGAAATATTCAAAACGGGAAATATGTTATTTTTCTCTAAGTCAAAAATATTTTCTGGATTGTCTGTGGAGTAAGTAGAATTCAAAAGGACATTAGTATCTAAAAATGATTCCTATTTACTAATAGGGTATTCTTCATGACTTAAAAATGGGTTAAGGTTAGTTTTATAATTTATATTGAAATCAGGGATATCTAAATTAAAGAGACTAAAATTAGGGTGGGAATCAAGTAAATATTCTTCTGAATATTGTCTTGTATGATTTCTTTTGTAAACGCTTCGGGTATTTTGTATCAGTTTTACACTTAATAAATTTCGGAACATGCCTCTCAAAAAGCATATTCCGAGCATTATGAAATAATTCAGTAGCATGGTCAACAGAAGCTTCATTTTCTAAAAATGTCCAATCAATATTGTTTAAATCTATGCATAGTTTACTGATGTCCGCTTTCCTAAAGTTTAAATCCCTTGTGCTGGCATTATTAACAAAGTTTTTAATTTGTTTTAGAGGCAAGTGTATTATGAGTACAAGTGACGGATGATGTTTGTCTTCAGGAATTACCGGAGCTATACATCGGGTTAATATACACGAGTTGTTTACAAAAACTAAGTCTAGGTATCAATTGTTGTCATTCACAATTTTATTTAACTGTTCTAATTCAAAAAATTGCAAAGAAGAAGATAGTAGTAGAGGTTTCTTATCTTGAGGACCACCTTCGCAAAAGTGTTTATATTGTGGTATATTAAAATCCCCAATGATGATTAATTTGTGATTCCAAAGATCTTGTCTAGACATAAGATACTCTAAGAATGTTTCTAAGTTGTCAACAGAGAGAGCCGGAGGTATATATAATGCTATCATGATGTAATACTCTCCATTTTGATAGAATTTTACCCTAACAATATTAATCTCAGTGAATCGAGTAACAATAGGGGTCAGGACTAACTGAGAGCATAGGAGTTTTACATCTAATGCAATAAGTACCCCCGCACCCATTCTGTGACCTCTATCATTTTGAAATACATTAAATTTCGTATTGTCTAGGAATTCTGATGAGTGTATTTCTGGTTTAAGCCATGTTTCGGTAAAAATCAATATGTTATAAGAAAAGATTTCATCGGAAGTTAAGAAAGTTTCGAATTTGGTATTTAAGCCCCTATAATTCTGATAATGAAGTGCTAATTTTTTTTTACAATTACTAACCTCTGAATTTACTATTGAAGTCGTATTTGCTTCGTCTGATTCTTTTCAGCCATGATTACGGGAACTCCGTTTCTGTAAATGAGCTTTAGATTGATTTCTCCTTTGGCTTTCCGGTCGTTGAGAATTTGCTTGGTTTCTTGGTACTGAAGAAGCTGCATTGGGGATCTGTTTTTTGACATTCTCATCTCCCGAGGTATACCTTGATCTTCGCGTGATTTGCGCTTCTCGATGAACGTCCGAAGTATCCCATCTGATATTTCCTCTCGCTGAAGCATTATTTTTATTCGTCTAGGTGCCGCGTTAACACTTAAAATTAAAAAAAAAATTATTAAAATTGAATACACTTTGTCCCGGGATTAATAACTGTATTCGAATTAACAAATTTCTATGGGAAAACTAAGTTCTTCTACTTCTGAAATACAAGGAATAACTTGATCTAAAAGAGCCATCATACAACTTAAATAATCTGAAACGGGCTTATTCTTTCTTTGAGTCCTTCTATACATTTCTTGTTTTTATTAGAATTGATAGTCAGCATCAATAAATCTGATTCTACAGGTTGAGGTAAATTCAGTAAATTTTTTGCACATATGACGCAAGCTACAATACCAATTTACAGCTACCCGGATAGGAAAAAGGGGATAATTTGTAATAAAGCACAATCGGGAACCGAGATTATATTTGTACCTTCGATAATTTTCATTAGGAAAGTTTCAGGGTCTGCAGAGCGATTACCAAAATATTTTAAATCCCATTTTCTCGTTATATCTAAAGCTGATGCTATGTTATGGGAATAATTTTTATACGAATTCGGATTAGAAAAATTATATTGTTTTTCTGGACGAGATACTCTATATGCAAGGATCACAGTCTCTATTCTTTCTAAAATAGAGGACTTTTGGAGGACGTTATTTTTAAAATGAAGGATAGTATATGAATCAAGGTTAATAAAAATTTTATTAGTGTTCGGATGAACAATTATATATATATATATATATTTTTTATAAGTCAGTAGAAAATGAGACATATTTGAATAAACGTCTGACCATATACGTTAAAAACTAATGAAACTATATGAACTCTTTAAATGATAATGTGCTTAATAATTTATAACTTAAACAATCGTAGAGCAGAGTCTTCTAGCAGTCTTTTATACTTATTGGAATGGGATTCATATTTGAAATCGCTCGTGAATACCTTTACCGTTCGGATTTTTACTTGTCTTATTTAAATAGTATCAGTTGTAACAACTTACAATAAAAAATATATTAATAATAAAATTAGATAGTCACACAAGCCTTTTCTCAATTTTAATAGCGCATTACGGCTTCCTAGTTTATTAAATTAGTATCACATTGAATACTGAAGAAAATATTGTTACTGTAAATTACCAAGTAATGGTATATTTTTGTATTAAAAAAAACAAACTATTCTTCTCCAGGGCAAAATAAGGTATTAAATACCTTGTTAAACTTTTCTTTTCTTTGCTATTCTTTGCAGCATTTCAGTGGTTGTCTTTCTGATATTTTGTTATAACCCATTTACCTTCTGTCGTTTTTCTTTTTTTTTTATCCCGAAGTTTTTGTAGACTGTGAATTAATTCTTTTACAACTATGTCTTTGGCATTTCTCTTCGCAACCAAATTCAACTCATCTTGCATAGATTCGGCATCGACCGTGGCATTTTTGAAATCCTTTTCTGCTGATTTGAAATCACCCTCTAATTTCTTGATTGTGTTTTGTTCTTTTTCTACACTTTCTAACAGTGCTTTTTCTTTGGCTTCAACTTCAGTTTTAGCAGCTTTCTTCTCAGCCTGTTCCTTAAGGATTCGCTTTTCGTTATCCAAGTAAAGCTGGTATGACGAATGAGCCGTCTGTGCCAGTCTAAATCAGCGTTTCCATGTGTCAGAGCAAGAGCATTTTGGACGACTCGTTTTATCTCTTGATATCTTACACTCGGATTTGAATGATTTTGAAGGCTAAATATGAGGCTCCAATAAGAATCAATTCTTTCATCCTTGTTCAGTTTAAATCGGACAATTTCTTAAAGTTGTAGCAGCCTCCATTCGCCCTCTAATTTATTGGTGTCAATACAAGAGAGTGGTATTAACTGTCCAATTTTTGTTATGTAAGATACACTTTCAGGTTTCTTAATATTTTCGAGCGAAAGACATTGAAAATATTTCAAGGTTTTGACACACTTAATTTTTGTAATTAAATGATTTACTGCAGCAGTGTCAAATTATTTTACTTCAGTCATGAAAAACAACTTTTCTTTCAGAGATAAAGCTGCAACTGTACCTTTTACTGTTTCTCCAGGATTTACCTCAAGCAAATCTAAAAAGTTTGTTTTATCTTTAAGCAGTGAAGTAAGTTTTTCCCTAACAAATGAAGTTGATTCCAGAATTGGTCCTTTGATAATACTCGGTAGCAAAATCAAAATTAGCAGTTTTAACTGACCATACAGTATATGAATAAGCGGTTCTTCTTTTTGCATAATCAAGGTAAATTCAGTAGTGAAGATCTTGGATGCATAAACGATAAACTTTAAAGTGCTCTTCAAACGCGCGTCTTTTAAATACTTTATTATGTCAATATAATTCTGCTTTTCAAGAGTAGAAGATTCATTCTTTGGAATGTACGTCAAAAAATAATTTTCTAACGCTGGTAACTGCTCATCTACTCTTTCAGCTGCTGGACCTATAGTAAACCAACCTGTGCTTATGTGTTGAATGAACTTGTGTTGAGGCAAACTTAAATCATTTTGAATCTTCTCAAATATGTCACATCTCACGTCCCTGTGGTGAAAGTAATAGTAGACTTTCACTATGAAATCGGAAACATCTATGGAAAGGCAGTTGCAACCATTTAAAAACAGAATTATGCACAATAGGCAGCTCACAGGTGCCTATGTCAAGCAGAGGTTTAGCCTTTAACGTTTTCAACTTTTCTTGGAACAAAGTCATGACGGTTTAATTCAAATTTGGTCCATCACATCCTAGAGCTAAGACCTTTTTTAACGATAAACCGTTAGAATCAAGTGACTTTTCCAAATGTGAAAATAAAATTGTACCAGTTGCTGATCCCAAAAAGTAAGTCGCTAAATGCCGACTTACAATAATGTTCTCGCTTTGTGACTAATATCTTATTCTAATTTGCTTCTCCTTCTTACTTTTCACATTGCTTGTATCATCAAAAAGCAAGCAAGTCAACACATCAACTTTGTCGATATCTTTAATCATTTGTTTGTGAAAATAGGGTCCTAAAGCTTCTGTGATAAGATATTGAGCTTTACTTGGAGACAATGAAAAATTATCTGGTACAGAACCTGGAAACATGACTTGAAATAGTTCTTTTTTTCCTGCACATGAAGCGATGGAACTGCAGCTTACAACCGTTTCCATACACCAATACAATTCCGCCCTTGTTGAAGATTCTTTTGGATAGAGGACCATTTTCAAAATTGAAGAAATAGAGGAAATAGAGGACCGACTGTGATCCCTGTATATGGTTCAAAGTTTAATTGTGGTTTGACGACTTGTCTCAAACTGATAATTCTGAAGGGGAAATTTAAAAATTTCAAATATTTTTCTCGTCTAACTAGAATCTCTTCTAGTATTATTTGGAATAGAATGACTAAAGGGATTCATTTCGAAAAAAGCTACATTAGGAAATGGGGTAGGGATATCTGAGAGACGACTTTCTCTATAAGGATTTCTAGAATAATTCTGAGAGTCAAGAGTGGAATCTGGCTTATTACAATTATTTTCAATGGAAGCTCCGTTAGACTGTTAGTACCACAGCCCCACAAAAAAAAGTGTCTTGAGCTAGAAACGAGATCCATCATTTCCTATGCATTTTGACCCGCTGATCACAAATCTGAAGTCCTTTTTATCGTCTTGTCCTTAGTTCTCACAAAATCGCAAAATTTTGGAATTTTGAGAAATTTTTTTTTGCGAATGACGTGATTTTTTGAATGGCAAATAGGCAAGAAGTATAGTTTAACGTGTTTTGTGCTGAATTTTTTAGGACAACCAGTTATTAAGTTCAATAATTGCAGGCAAATTACTGCAAATGCCGATATTAATGTTTTGTCGAACTTCGACTTTACAGTTACTACCTTAAATTACACAACATCGTGAAATTTGTTCTTTATAACTGACAA
Source organism: Andricus curvator (assembly GCA_932195095.1). NCBI lineage: Eukaryota > Metazoa > Arthropoda > Insecta > Hymenoptera > Cynipidae > Andricus > Andricus curvator. The sequence continues at coordinate 136,688 of CAKNYM010047509.1, read as the reverse complement.
CTGCAAAAGAATGATATGCTCGAAGTTCTGCGTTCAAATAAATTTAGAAGGCCGAACGAGATAGCGACTAATATATATACACTGACATATTTTCATGACTATTCATTAGTTACACTCTTATCAAAATTCTACAGAAGCTGGTTTCCTTTACGACAAGAAAATGAAGACTCTGATTGCTTTTCAATTCTTTATCTTGGCTGTTTTTTTCAAAGGTAATCACAATAATATCTATAATTCGAACTTCATTTTTCGTTGCGGTATGTTTATTTCTTCTTCCGTCACACAAAAAGAGAACAAAAGTTAAAAAATTTTGTAGGTATATTTTGAAACGTTTACCAATTGAACGCATTTTGGCGAAAGTTTCACCGAGATTTCGAAAATAATTTTGACGTCATCTGTTTGGTCACGTGCGAGTGAGCAAACTTAAGTAGAACGTAGAATCGGTACAGAAAACACGAATAAGAAAAAAAATTTCCTTATAAATCTTCTCTGAAATAGATTAGACTATTGTAAACAAATTAGAACTTGGAGCTGTGGCGTCATAGTTATCGCAAAACATCAGTTACTTTTTTCTGAAATAACTGCTGTATAGACTATTCCTTTTGATGTAGCAATCTCAGCTTAATATCTTGATTAGTTTTTCAAAATCCTGGTCAGATTTAGTTTAAAGAATTAGCCAAAGAAGTATATTTTAGTTTTTAAGCTTGTTTCGTCTTTGATACAAATAAATAAACTTATTGAGGACTGTACATAATAATTAGAAAAGGTTATAAAAATCGGAAACGTGAAAAATAGAAGAATTGAATAAAACAAGGTGATGGTGTAGCATTCCTAACTCTATTTAAATAATAAGAAGGCCATATTGTGACATTGTAAACGTGACGTAGCCTGGCTCTAATTTGAAAACATTGCCTCCAGATTATTTGAACAAAGTTAAGAAAGATAAGAAGTTTTTACAATCTTAAAATAACAAGCGATCAGAGAGCTACAAATTAATTATACACACTGAGGGTTCTCATGTAAAAATTATTTGTCTTGAATAAGGATGAACTTGAGTGTCTAAAGAAGATTATCTTTATTTAATAGCTTTTTTCTTACACAAGCGATACTTTATTATCTCTATGAATCAAAATTGTTAAAACTTGAATAACTACTAGTGAAATTTTACAGATTTGATTTGCAAAAGCTACTAAAGATTATTAAAAAAACTAATTGGATTAGACAAAATAATTCCTATATCAATAATGAAAAACAGCTAATTGTTTGATAAAAATATATAAACATTCTTACGGCTGTTTGAAGCAATGGAAGAAGGTTATCAAAATCGAAAACATGAAAAAATAGAAAAATTAAATTCTCTTTTCGATTTCCAAATTTTTTGACGGTTCTACTTTTTCTACTTTTTGCAGATATTCAAGGAGGCGCAGATTTATAAAAAATAAATCGTATAAAAGGCTGTGAAGAAATAACGGCTTTGGCCGTAAATAACTCTTATCTTGAATCAAAGAATAATATAGAAAAAATTCAGAAAAATAAATTCTGGTAATTAAGGGTTCATATTTATAACCATTGTTATAAACAACTAGGTCAGAGATTTTACTAAACAGAAGTGTTAGTTTAATTAGAAAGGTTCTGCACTTTAAGTCTCAGAATCTGTTAGCGACGAAATATAATGCCATTTCTTTAAAATAAATTAGGTGATATGTATTTCTCCGATTTGACAGAAAAAAAATTCACGAAGTTACGATTTTTTGAACATCGATCTCTATTTAAAAAAATATTATTAAAGGGGGAGGGGGTGACTCTTCCTCATGTTATGCCAAGTATATTAAAGAAAGGTCCGAGTAAACTTTAATTTTTAAATGATTAATTGTAAAGAGTGAAAATTAAGGAAATAGGGTACTCATAGATATTCTAAAGAGTTTAAGTGCTCGGAGAAATTCTCACGAGCATGAAAATATGCTCGACCTTTGTGTGCTTTGAAAATTTAATGAGCATTTATGAGCATTTTTATTAGGATTTAAAAAATCGTATTTTCTACTTTTATTAATAATAATTACATTATTTAAATTTCGCGCGAAAATGCATCGCTCCAAATTGGAAAGGGTATATATACCATTAAACCATTTCCCTTTCAGGGTAGGCGTGACACTACCCGATTCGGGTAGTGTTTCTAGGTTTTTCTTGTAGTTATAAATAACTACAAGTGTGGGCTCACCACACCCACGATGTGCCAACAGCACTCATGTCAGTATTCTTGAATGGTCATCCATCCAAGTACTAACCGCGTCCAACGCTGCTTAACTTCAGTGATCTGACGAGAACTGGGTTTTTCAGCGTGGTATGGCCGTTGGCCGTTGGGTGCTAAATTTAAATGATAAAATAAGTTAATAATGTTAATGAAGAATAAATTTTGTTTCTAAATATATTTAAAACACTTTTTAGTTGTGTTCTCAAGTCAAAAAGATACATTTTCAACCACAGAAATGAGTTTTTAACTAAAACGATGAATCTTCAACCAATAATATGAATTTAAAAAAAAATTGTTAGTTGAATTTTCAACCCAAAAGATTAATTTTCCACCAAAAAAGACTCATTCTCAACAAAATTTATGAATTTTCATCTAAAAAACATTAATTTTAAACCAAGACTAGAACAGTTAAAATGTCAGAAAAATAAATGTTCAACCAAAAAAAAACGAATTTTCAAAAAAATATATTTTTTTTTTTCATAACAAAAAAAAAAGAAGATTTTTTAACCAAAAACAGAAGAATTAAATCTTCAGTTCAGACAATAAAATAAAAATAGAAATTTTCAACCGAAAATGGAATAGTTATATCTTCAGTTAAAAAAATTAATTTTCAACTAAAAAGAAACGAATTTTCAGCCAAAGAAATTATTTTTTAATCACAATGATGAATTTTCAACCAAAAATATGAAATTTTGTCCAAATAGTGGATTCTTCAATCAATGTTAAGAATTCATTTCTTAATTCTCAACAAAAAATATAAAGTTAAATTTTCAACTAAAAAAAAAATTAATTTTCAACCAAATACATGCATTTCAAACTAAAAAGATAAATTTTCTACCACAAATCAAGTAGGATAATTTTCAGTCAGTAAAATAAATTTCCAAACAAAAAACCAACGAATTTTCAACCAAAGAAATGAGTTTTTAACTAAAACGATAAATCTTCAAACAAAAATATGAATTTTTAACCAAATAGTTAGTTGTATTTTTAACCCAAAAGATTAATTTTCCACCAAAAAAGACTCATTTTCAAAAAGTTTTTGAATTTTCATCTAAAAAAATCAATTTTAAACCAAGATTAGAACAGTTAAAACGTCAGAAAAATAAATTTCCAATAAAAAAAACGAATTTTCAAAAAATAGATTCTTTTTCATAACAAAAAAATAGATTTTTGAACCAATAACAGAAGAATTAAATTTTCAGTTCAGACAATCAATTTAAAAAAAATGAATTCTCATCAAAATAATTCAATATTAAACTAAAAAAGATGAATTTACAAACAAAAAATATAATACATATTCCAATTTGCAGTTAGAAAAGTAAATAAAAAAAGCGAGTTTTTAGCAAAATTAATTAATAATCAACTAAAAATATATATTTTCAACCGAAAATGGAATAGTTATATCTTCAGATAAAAAAATTAATTTTCAACTAAAAAGAAACAAATTTTCAGTCAAAGAAATTATTTTTTTTATCGCAATGATGAATTTTCAACCAAAAATATGAAATTTTGTCCAAATAGTGGATTTTTCAATCCAAAAGACGAATTTTCTTTCAAGAAAAAAAAACGAATTTTCAACTAATCATTTTTTTTCAATGAAAGAAATGAATTCTTAACCAAAAATATAAACTCAAATTTTCAACTGAAAAAAATTTAATTTTCAACCAAATACATGCATTTCAAACTAAAAAGATAAATTTTCTACTAAAAATAAAGTAGGATAATTTTCAGTCAGTAAAATAAATTTCCAAACAAAAAACAAACGAATTTTCAAACAAAGAAATTAATTTTTAAACAAAAAGATGAAATTTCAACTAATGAGTGTTCTCTTTTACAAAAAAAGACGGATTTTCAACAAATAGTTAAATTTTCACCGAAAACAGATAAATTTTCAACTAAAAATAGAATAGTTTCATTTTCAGTAAAAAAAATTAATTTTCAATCAAATTAAAGTAAATTTTCAACGAAATAGTATAATTTTCAACCAAGAAGATTAAATTTCTATCAGAAAAGCTAAATTTTCGACAAAAAATAGAATAGTTACATTTCCAGTTTAAAAAATTAATTGTAAAGAAAAATCACATTTTCAACCAAAAAGATCAACTTTCAAATTTTCAACCAATAAGATGAATTTTTAACAAAGAACATGAATTTTCAACCAAATATTTGAATTTTTAAAGGAATTTTCAACCAAAAGGATGAATTAGTCAACAAGAAGATGTAATATACTCCCACAAAATTCGAGTTTTCAATAAAATACAGGAATTTTGAACCAGATATTTGAATTTTTTGAACCAAATATGTACGAGTTAAATCAGTTAAAACAAATAATTCTCATCTAGGAAACATTATTTTCAAGAAAATAATTCAATTTTGAAGAAAAGAAAGAGGTTTTAACTAAAATGATGAAACATCAACCAAATAAATGAATTTTTAACAAAGTAGTTCCACTTCCAACTAAGTAGTTGAATTTTCTACCAAAAAATATGAATTCTCAACGAAAAGGATTTTAATTTTATACCAAAAATATTTGAATTCAATCAAAAAAGATGATTTTTCAAAAAAATAGTTTAAATCCTCAAACAAAAGATTAATTTTCAACCATAATAATGAAATTAACTATAATTTATCGAAAATTCCCTAACTCTGTGAGGCTTTCCCTGACAATCCCTGACTTTCTGGAATGACCTGACCTGTAGCTACTCTGTAATTTAAAAAAAGTATATGTTTATTTCACTCTAGAATATTGTTGTAAAAATATATGTATTAATTATGATATATATTTGTTTAAACAATAAATTCTTCAAATTCTCTTTAATGCTCTATAAATGCTCTGTTCGAGCTTAAATGCTGAGCATATTTTCGAGAGCATTTGCTCAATATAAATTCTTGAGCATTTAAAAACTCTAGGTACACATTGTTCACTGCAAAAAAAGTATCATTTCAGTGCTAATTTCAGGTATTAGATAAGACTCAGAAAAAACAGTCTCTCGAGTGGTACTAAAATGAGGCCGTTGGTGGGAACCCAGATTCATTTGTTTTACATTGAAAATAAGAGGATGAAGTTCTCCTATTCAAAAAGAGGACACCTAAAAAATAATGCCGTAAAAATGAGGCCTCTACACGGAGAAAATTTATCCGTGAAAAAGTCACGAACTTGTAGCTAGGTCTCGGATACGAGATAAAAAAATGAAATATTACATCCTTATTTCTATGTGAAATATATGGATAAATTTCGAAGTTTCTTACGGACAGTTCGAATTTCCTACGAACAGTTCCTCAAAATTTCAGACTGAAATATAAAGAGGAAAAATTTTATTGGTGCGATTTAATTTATATTAATTTATAAATTCGCAACTCAGAAGATTCGAACCCTCAAAGACTGCTGACTCACCAGTTTCCAAACATAAACCAGGAGTGCGTAAACACGCGCAGCCATCGAGGCCAAACAAAATAGGTATTATAAAACCTCTAGCCACTCATCCGACGAGCTCGAGGCACACACATGAGCGCACACAAGCACCGCGCGTTTGGGTGAGCATGTGTGCGGGCCACGTACAGGCGAACCTACTTTCTAGTTCCCAGATTTGTCGGGCAAGCTCGTGAGTGCTCTGAGAATCTTTTCCCTATCACTCGTAATATTTTTTTAATTATTCACGTAAAAAAAAAGTGATGAACCGTTTTAGGATTTTCACATCGAGTTCGTCAATCTTTCTCAAAGTTTGCAGATTATTTACGAAAATACATAAATATCCGATGACTTTTTCTCATACCCGAGACCTAGCTACTAGTTCGTGACTTTTTTACGGATAAATTTTTTCCGTGTAGTTTTTAGTGTTGATTCAAGTTCAAGATGAATTTCCAACGGAAGGGTTGCCCTTAGGAAACAAACTGATATTCAATTGATTTCTTGGGAATTTTCGATAGTTTACTGGGCGTTGCAATACAGTCTAAACGTGTTGATTTTGAGGGATGACCGGTGACTGAAACACTAGATTAAGGTCCTTACTTGCAACAACTTAAAGGTGATGAAGAGTCTATTTAACCTTCTAGCGCACCCTTACGGTATCTTCACTGATTCATAATATTTGGAAAAACTGGTCAGTACGTGACACAAACCTCATTTAGCCCACGTAAAACTTACAGTATGTCTTTCTTATACAACTCCAAATTGCACAAGTTTGGCAAAAATAATTCTTTAAAAATTTTCCGATAGACTTGGAAAGAGGACGGTAAAACTCAAGACAATCCGAAAAGGGTTTTTATAATATACGTGAAAATTCAAATACTCATAACTTCATGGACATTGGTAGATAGAGGAAAGATTGAAAAGCCTCAATAATGTTTTAACGTCTGGGATGAACTATATAGAAGAAATTGACAACACTTCCAGACCAAATATAATTTAATAAAATTTGACGTTTCGTTACCAGTCATAGTGACCTCATCAGAAATCCATGGTTAAATCTATTGAGAGAATTACATAGGAAATTACATAAAATAAAAGTATGTCAAAAACATAATTTTTAAAATCGAAATACAATAACTTACCATTAGGTAGAACGGTGAGGTTTAGTTACATAGTAAAATTGTTTCTTTCCACTCATAAACATAAATTAGACTCTGGTGGGACGAGGAATGCAGGGAGAGTAAAGAGAGAATGAAAGAGTGTGTAAGAAAATGGAGGAAAGGAGAAATAGAGAAGGTGGAGTACAACAGGAGAAAAAGAGAACATGAAAGGATGCTGGAAAGGAAAAAGCAAAAGGGAAAGGAGAAATACAAGGAAGAAGTAGAAAAAGCGATCAAAGAAGTTAGGGTCTGGGATGTGATGAATAGGGAAAGAGGAGGAAGGAAGGGCGTGAATGAAGAAATAGAAATGGGCGAGTGGACTGATTATTTTAAGGGTCTGTTAGGGGGAGAACAAAATAGGATGAAAGGAACAAAATAACGAGAGAAGAAGTGGATCAGGCGATAGATAGACTGAAAAGAAACAAGGCTACAGGAGAGGATGGTATGGAGAACGAAGCAATAAAGTATGGAGGAGAAGGGAATAGAGAAGGGATGTGGAAGATCTGCAACAAGGTCTGGAAAGGAGAAGGGTGGCCGGAGGAGTGGATGACAGGGCTGGTGGTACCGCTTGTCAAGAAAGGGGAGGGTAAGAAGGTAGAAGAGCACAGAGGGATCACTCTCATGCCAGTGGCTTATAAAATATACGCAGAAATTCTAAGAAAAAGGTTAGAGAATCAGATAGAAGAGTAACAAAGTATTACACACAATCAGACGGGATTTAGAAAAGGGATGGGGACAATAGATAACATTTACGTACTAAATTACTTGGTTAATAGAAATTTAGGGAGAAAAAGAGGGAAATTAGTCGCCTTGTTCGTAGATTTTAAAGCAGCTTTCCACTCAGTGAACAGAAAAGTGCTATGGCAGGCAATGAAAGAGAGGGGAGTAGAGGAAGGGTTGGTGGAGAGGATAATGGAAATTTTTACTGAAACCAGGATTAGGGTGAAGATAGGGGGGAAAAGGAGAGGTTTTCTGGACAGGAAGAGGTCTAAGGCAAGGGTGCCCGTTGAGTCCGCTACTCTTTAATATGCTGCTGGCAGACTTAGAGGAGAAGCTAAAGGAGAGTGCTGTTAGCAGACGATGAGACGGGGATGAACCTAATGATAAGAATTTTCGAAGAGTATGTGGGAACAAAAGAACTGACGATGAACGTAGGGAAGACCAAGGTGATGTGCTTCAGAAATAGAAAGACCAAAATAGGTTACGTTTGGAAGATGAACGGACAAACAGTGGAAAGTGTGGAGGAGTTCTGTTACTTAGGTTTTTGGTTTGAGGCAGGAGGGGGAAATGAGGTGCAGGTGAGGAAAAGAATCGAATGTGCGACTAAAGTAATTGGCCAAGTATGGGGTATAGGAAAGAGAAGGTTCAATGACGATTGGAGAATGAGGGTTTGGTTGTTTGATGCGTTGGTTTGGGCGGTGTTGTATTATGGAGTGGAGGTCTGGGGATGGAAGGAATATAGGAAAGTGGAAAGCATGCATGAGAGATTTTTGAGATGGGTAATGGGGGTTGGTTGCAGTTGCGCAGGATACATGTTAACGGAAGCACTATGAAGGGAAAAAATGGTAACTAGACAAATTAAGAGAGCCTGGAAGTTTGAAGAGAAGCTGAAAAGGGGAGAGGGGAGCAGAATATCACAAGTATGCTTGGACGAAGCTCGGAACAAGGAGACGAGAGGCAATTTGGGAAATTCGAAATGGGAGGAAGAAAGGAAAAAAATGAGGAGGGCTTGTGATAGACAAGAAGGGGTACTGGAGTGGGAGGACATAGAGTTAGAGCTATTAGTTAAACAAGGAGAAGAGAGATGGATGAAGATTATGCATTCGAGGTACAATAGATGGTATATGATGGTCAAAGGGTTTGCGGAACCAGAATATTTGCAAAAAATAAAAAAGAAAGACAAATGGAATAGGGTGGTACGGTTTAGAATGGGAGAAGGAGTGAAATCTTGTAGATATTGGATGGATGAAGAGGACAATCTGTGCAGAGTTTGTGGATACGAAATGGAGTCATGGGCACATGTGTTAGAGAGGTGTACAGGACAGGAAGATGGACAGTTGAGTGTGGATGAGTGTGTAAGATGGATTTCGGATGGTAATGGACAGGGAGTGACGTGGATGAAAAAACTGGAAGAAGTAAGAGAAAGCAAGGGAGCAGGGCAGAGCCAAACGGGTAATCCTGTCTAAAGGAAAGTAACTAGCAAAAAATTTAAATTTTTAAATCGGTGAAAATGTATTTGATGGTGAGAGAAAATGGAAGCCCTGGAAGATCGCTCATTTTTAGAAGTTCAAGAACCAATAGTATTAATATTATTGTTATTTTAAGTAAGGCGAAACATTAGAATATAAGCAGCGGTTAACTTAGGTTAAGGATGAAATGTAAATATATGTACAAGGAACGGAGGCCCTCAAATCCGTGAAAGGGAGAGATTAAATATACATACATACATTCATAAATTAGCATCTTTTCCTGATCCATGGCTTATTAATTTGTCAGAAAAAACAATTCCTGAACCTGTAGCTGACATACTTCGACTTAACAAAAATTTAGTTCGTGTTATGTTTCAAAAAAAAGAAAACCAAAGGTTAGAAATCGTAAAGGATTTTAGAAATTAATTAAGAAAAGATCCAATTTGAATCTAGAGAAGAATTTAGACATAAAATATTATCTTTAACTTCAAATTATTTAAAAACCGAAAAAATTTCTCATATCGATAAAGAAATAGCTAAGAATATTAAAATAACAAAAAATTTTATTAAAAATAACAAGGATATTTTAATTACTCGTGCCGACAAAGGCAATGCTACTGTAATTCTCAAAAAATCCTCTTATTATTCTAAAATGAATCAAATGCTCAGTGATACTAGTAAATATAAAAAAATCGCTTCTAATGCTCTCAAAAAACTTAAAACTTCTACTTTTTATTTATTAAAAGAATGGAATTCTAAAGGATATTTGGGTAATAATTTCAAAATAAATTCATTTTCAATTTCCAATACCAATTTAGCAAGAATGTATGGCCTTCCAAAGGTTCATAAAATTAATTTTACTTTAAGACCTGTGGTATCTTATATAAACACTCCAACTTATTACTTGGAAAAACTATGAGTAAAATTTTATCTGATTCTATTCCGAAATTAAATTCCTTTGATAAAAATTCTACTACTTTTCGAGAAAATATTATTAAAATTAAAATTCCGGATAACCATATTTTTATGTCTTTAGATGTAATCTCACTTTTTACCAATATTCCTTTAGAATTGGTTCTTTCTGGTATCGACAAGAGATTGTGTCACATTAAAAAATTTACTAATATTTCTCAAAATGATTTTAAAACTGCTATTTCTTTTCTTATGAATTCTACTAGTTTTCAATTTGATAATAATTTTTACAATAAAAAATTCGGTACTTCCATGGGTTCTTCGATAGCAGGTATTCTTGCTGAAATTGTCTTACAAGATCTCGAATTAGAAATTAAAAAAAAATTAAATGTCAAAATTCATTCGTTTTATAGATTCGTTTATGATACTTTTCTTATGGTTCCAAAAGACGAAATTGAAAATATTGTTTCTTGTTTTAATAGCTACCACGAAAGGTTAAAATTCACATTTGAAGTTGAATCTGACAACAATATCAGTTGGTTAAACTTAAAAATTATCAGAAAAAACTCACATGATATCATCACGAATTGATTCAGAAAAAGTACATATTCGGGTAGACTTAAAATTTTGTTTTCAAATAATCCGATACGCCAAAAGATTGGTATTGTAAAGAATTTAGTTGATTCATCTTTTCACCATGAAAATCTAATTTTAGTTTAAAAAATATGAAATTAGAATAGTTATCCTAAACATTTGATTGAAAAACACATAAAAATAAGACTTTTTCAAATTAATAACAAAAAACCATCTCCTGAGTTAAATTTAACACATAATAGTCAACGAAAGAAAGTTGTTTCTTTTAATTTTTATCCAGATTTATCTCATCCAATCCGTAAACTTTTTTCTAACTTTAATATTAATACTATTTTTAGAATTGATTGCAAATTTGACCATTTTATTAAATTGGGGAAAGATCCATTGGAAAAATTAGAACAGTCTAATGTTGTTTATAAATTGGATAGTTCTTGTGGTATGTCCTATACTGGACAAACTAAAAGATTGTTAGAGACTAGAGGAAATGAGCATTTCAGAAATATAAACCACTGTACAAAAAACCATAAAGAAATTGCTAGACACAAATACTCTCTTCATAATGGAAATTCAAATTATATCAAATCGGATGATACTAAAATACTACATAAAGAGTCAAATTATTATAAAAGAACTTTTGTCGAGATGATGTATATTAAGAATGAGAGTAGCAATGTTTTGAACAATATTACTGATTAAACATTTCATAATTCTGCTTATAATATGATTTTAGATAAAGTTTGCTAATGGGTTTTTAATTTTTCAAATTCTTTTTAAAAAATTTTAATTTGGCGCTTAAATCTTTCTTTCGAATCAATATGTTTGATCCTTTCAGTACTCAGTTTACTCAAGGCTTGCATGGTACTCAGTACCATATTCCCTTTTAAAAATCTTTTTCTAAAAATCATGAATTTTATTCAAATTATAAATCTTTCATTACCAAACAAAATGGATTTTTTCAAAAATGCTAATCTCAATAATTGACCTTTTTATTTACGAAACCTTTACGTTTTCTAAGTACCGCGATGTCTGACCGAAGTTACTTCGTTTTTGGAGTAAACTCTCCTTTTCTTTCTTCGGGAAAATTTTTACTATGTAATTAAACCTCACCGCTCTACCTAATGGTAAGTTATTGTATTTCGATTTTAAAAATTATGTTTTTGACACACTTTTATTTTATGTAATTTCCTATGTAATTCTCTTAATAGATTTAACCATGGATTTCTGATGAGATGAGGTCACTATGACTGGTGACAAAACGTCAAATTTTATTAAATTATATTTGGTATGGAAGTGTTGTCAATATATTCTATTCATGGACATTTTTTTCTCATAGGAAAAATACGTGTCGCCTAATTTCAAATGGATTTGATCTTAATGGTTTAATCAATGCATTTAAAAGTCAAAACAGTAATTAATTAACTACATATAATTCGTCTTTGCAGAATTATCTTCTATGATGATGTGCTGCGGAAAATTTCCTGCCATTGATATTCCACATTATGTGAGCGGTGAGCATGAAGTAATATATCAACATTCGGCGAACGTAGGAATGGATCATTCTCATAAGAACGTCATTGGGTTTGCCGTAAGATCACCACGTGGTGGATATATTTTGGTTCCAATGAAGGCTAGTACACCGTTGTATAGGGGTGTGAGAGCCGCCAGAATTATATTACGCATAACACAAATCGAAACGGTTTACGAGGCTGTAATAATAAAGGGGGATGATCCTATAAATGACCTGTTCTACCGTAAAATAGACAGAACACACGTTCGTCCTGCCCATTTTAGTCGTAACTTGAACATCCCAAATCCTACAGCAATAGAAGTATATTCGCCCACAAGTCCACCCACTCAGCACGCAAGTACTCCCCATGTGTACACAAATCCTCCCAGTAGGCAAGCAAGTCCTTCCCACGTTCACACAAATCCTGCCAGTGTGCAAGAAAGTCATGCCGATGGGCAAGAAAGTCCTTCCAGTGTGCACAGTCCTAGCAGCGTGCACAGTCTTAGCAGTATGTTCTCACATTCTTTCAGTGAATACGAACCATATGAGGTTCTCCCCAGGTAACGACGTGATCTGGCAACCAGTAATACGTTCTTTGATTACTGAAAAAATTTAATTTTCTACAAACAAAACTTCATATTACATCGACCTACCTGATTTGTACATTTTTAACTTTATTCTGGGATTATTTGTCAATTTACTTTTCATATGACAAAAACAGCAACTGCAACTGATGGAAATGTTGTGCCAATTACTAAAATAGCAGTACCGTATCTTACTAATTAAATAGTTGGCACAACTAACAATTTTTTTCATTGAGGTGCATTCTAAGGACATCTTTAGGATATCCCAGTGTACACTGGGTTGTTTGATTTGTTTTGATGAGAAAATTAATATGTACTCACTTAAGGATGGGTGACCGTTCGTTATTTACGATTAGACGTGTTTTTCACTGCGTTTAACTCTTTGCGAATAAAACATTGAACTTCGAGGATGGATATAGACACTTCGTCATATGGAATGTCTAGATTTAAACTCGACTGTTGGTAACCGTCTGCGGTTGGGAGAGGTTTTCTGCAGTTTTACTCTCCCTTTACTAAAAGTCTAATCAAATGTGAGCGTTCCTACTAAAAATGTGGCTGCAGACGTTAGAGGATACTTAGTGAGGTTGACTTATGGAAATGTAAATGTCAAAAAATTATGTAAATTTGAATAATAAAGTATGAATAAAATAAAAAAACTAATTCCTTACTTTGCGTTCATTTTTAATTTGTCTATTCTACCTGTTCTGTATGAATGTACCGTGTTTTTTATTTCAAAATGAAACTTAATCGTCCATTACAAAAAGTTACTGATTTTTCCATTGTGTAATAACTTCTTTTGGTCCTTCTAAATTGTACATAATCATGCACGGAGAGAAATGGAAGGTCAGTTCGGCCATCTAGATGTGAAGACAGACTATATTGCAGGGTCAACTATAGGACAGCCCTTGAAGATGGCTAAAGCGACTATCCCTAGAAGGTTAAAACAGGAGGTTCAAATCGATCATCTCAGAGTGTCGAATTGGTCATCTCGGACGGTCGACTCAAGCGTCATAGAAAGTCGAACCGATCATTACAGAGGGCGGAATTGATCATTATAAAGTGTGGAATCGCTCATCATAGAGGGTCGATTTGTCATATCAGATAGTCGACTTGATCTCCTCGGACGTTCGACCTCGCCATATTAGGGGGTTGATTTGATTATCCTACATTTTCTATATTTGTTGTCCTTTTCCTACTTATTCCAGTCTCTCTCTTATAAGAGACTGGAAATCATAAAATTAAGTGGAACCTATAAAACTTGAAAATTTATATGAAATACATGAATTCTGAAAGCATTTTTTATTCTTTGTGGAGAGCGAGGTGTATGAGACGTAATTTGATATGCAAAAACAGTGCACATTGACGATACATTTTTTGGAGCACGAAAGGCTAATGACACGGCATGGTGTCACACTCAATTGTAAGATTTCAAACATTGAAGTGAATTCAGAAACCAATATCCCACATCTCGTTACTTGCTGCATCATCAATGAATGCTGAAATTTTTCGCACGTTTTCAGTTTGAAATGACACGGTGACAACAAGTTGATAGCTGAACGACCAGTTACGCCTTCATCCTAAATCCCTTGGAAGCATCATTCTGCACTGCACTCTCCACGAATTTCCGAAATATCAAAAAGCAGTTAAAACTTATTAAAAACATGTTTAAGTTCAATAAACAGCAAATGTGATGATGAACGGCTCAATGACATTCACTCACTCCGAAAATGCTCTAGAGTCTAGACCACGGTGGTCCAAACAGTGCTCCCAATTTGGCTCCCCAACCGCACTGCGCATGCGCCGCACCAGCAGCCTCATTGGATGTTGATCGCGCGCTTATTTGAAATGATTAAATATGCGATTCAATTTTTCACAATAAGTAATAATCATAAAGTATAAAAAAATATTATTAATGATTTCAAATTTACATTGGTGAAGGAAGGTATTCTTTTTTTGAATTTCGAATGAATAATTTATTTTTAAAGAGTCAAATCAAATAATTATTTCACTTTGCCCTCTAAAAGACTATTTTGTGATCTGGAAATTAATTATCATTATTTCCATAATGATGATTTATTATAAAAAATTGATTTACACATGTAATAATTTCGAAAAAGCGCGCCACTTACAGCCAATGAGAGTGCCGATGCAACGCATGCGCAATGCAGTTGGGGAGCCGGATTGGGAGCACTGGGTCCGACTCCCATGTATTTTTTTGACTAGATATTTACTGCGACAACAGAGCCATCTTCAGTTGGACTCGAGAAAACATTCCCCCTTCTCAATCCCCAATCCTACCCGCGAAAATTTGAAATAGTTCTTCGAATTGTTTTCCTTCTCTTACAATATTATTCAATTATTCATATTAAATTTATGAAGATTCATTAATAAAGTAAGAAAAATAAACCTTCATAAGTTTAATATGAATAATTGAATAATATTGTGAAAGATAAAAAAAATTCCAAGAACTGTTACAAAATTTCACATATTCCACATAAAAAGCAATTTTAGCACCACTAGTTGTAAAACTCTGTATTTACCGCAACTTTTACACATTGTCGAAAAACGAGAAGGCTTAATAATAACATTAATTTAGAATACCGTTTGATAATATTTAATTTGAAATAAATTGTGTAACTCCAATTCAAGAGGTGTTCAATCAAAGAACTGTTGCTTAAAATCGATTAAATCGATTCAATTGAACAAGATTGAAAAACGCAGTTTCAGTCTTTGAAGTGGCATGGACTGTGAGTAGTAGCAGAGTTGCTCCTTCGATGGTTCATCGTAGTTGTTAGTAATTTATTCGCCTTTTATTTATGATTAACTTTTTCAGCTGTTGCCTCTCGATGCTTATACATTTAGTTAAGAAGTTTATAGAAAATAGAAAATTAATTTATTTGAGTGAAGGTTGAACCACTTTCTTTTGTTGTTGTTGAAAATTCATCATTTTAATTCAAAATTTATCTTTTGTGTTGAAAATTCATTTTTCTTTGGTTCAAAATTAATTGTGTTAATTGAAAATTAAACTATTCCATTTTTGGATAAAAATGGATTTTTTAAATTGAAAATTCAACTACTTGGGTAAAAATTGAACCACTTTGTTAAAATTAAACTCTTAGGTTGAAAATTTAACTATTTTGTGGAAATCAGTTTTTCTTTATTTTGAATTAATTTTCTACCTGAAAATGTAACTTTTTCATTTTTTTATTGAAACTTGATCTTTTTTAGATTCGTCTTTATTGGTAGAGAACTAATCTTTTTGCTTGAAATTTCTTCTTTTTTGGTTAAAACTGAAACTATTTGGTTGAAGATTAACTTTTGTGGTGGCAAATTAACAGTTTCGGGTTGAAAATGCAACTGTTTTATAAAAGAATCGTCTTTTGGCTTAAAAGTTCAACAATTTGGATGAAAATTTTGTTTCTTTCTTGTCTGAAAAGTTCAACCGTTTTGTAAAAAATTCATTTTTCGGGTTGAAAACTTTTTTATTTTTTTCATTAAAAGTTGACCTACTTTCTTAAAAATTTATTTTCTTGGTTGAAGATTCATCATTTTAGTTGAACATTCATATCTGGTTGGAAATTCAACTATTTTGTTGAAGTATTTTTTTACTGAAAATTTATCTTTTTAAGTTGAAAATACAACTATTTATTTGCAAATTTATGTATTTTGTTTAAAATTGGTCTTTTTTGGTAGAAAATTAATCTTCTTAGTTCAAAATTAGTCCTTTTGGTTAAAAATTCATCTTTGTACTTTGAAAATGAAAAAATTTGGTTAAAAGTTCAACTATTTTGTTGAACATTTATTTTTATTTTGTTTGAAAATTTAATTATTTTACTGAAAATTCGTTTTTTGTTTTGTTGAAATGTCAACTATTTAATTTTTCGTAGAGAATTCTTATTTTTGTTGATAATTCAACTTTTCGTGTTGAATTTCAACTGCTTTTGGTTGAATATTAATATTTTTTGTTTCAAAATTCATTTTTGGAGGTAGAAAATGCCAAGATTTGGTTAAAAATTCAAATATTTTTTCAAAAACTCAAGTACTTTGTTAAAAACTGATCCTTTTTACTTAAAAATTAAACTGTTTTGTTGAAAATTCTTCTGTTTCGACAAGAAGTTCTTTCTACAAATTCAATTATTCCGTTGAAAATGCAAATCTTTTTGGTTGAAGTTTAATCTATTTTATTTTAAATTCGATTATTTAGTTGAAAAATCATCTTTGTAGGTTAAAAATTCATCAATTTGGTTAAAAGTTCAACGTTTTTGTTGAAAATTTAATTCCTTAATTGAAAGTTAAACTTAAATTAGCTTAAAATTCGATAACTCAGGCAAATTTCAATTTGTTGTTAAAGTTGGGAAAATAGGGAACTTCGAAATATTTTCGATTTTAGCTTTGTGATTTATCATCGTGGTAAAATGAATGATCACCAATGTCACTTTCAAACCAGTTTTTTCTCGAAATTCGCCAAAAAGCGCATCCAGTACATATATTATATTATATATTATAATAATAGATAATAATACTATTATAATTATAACTAAAAACTTGTACAAAATTTCTGAATCTTGCGTACATATTTTATATAGGAATTACAAATGCGCACATTTTTTCTACATTTTTTTTCGCAAAAGCTCGCTTATTTGTATATTTTTAGATCGATCATTATTTCTGCAAGGAGAATTTGCTGAATTAAATGAGAAAAATAATTATCAGCTCAGATTTCCTGCAGCGGTTGATAATAGTGCAGTTACAAGAGTGTCCGACAGATGGATCTCTAAGGAAATTCTCCATCATGAATTGATTTCCAAAGCATTTCACTTTGACGTCGTTTACCACAATAAATTATCCAATGCTTATAATAATAAGAAAGAATAAAGTCTTAGAATTTTGGGCCTTCCCTCCGATTTTGTGAAAAGTGTCGGTGTTGTGCAGAAAATGTAGTTTTGGCAAGCGTGGCTTCTCCTATCGACCATCTCTTTCTAAATTTTCGTCTGCTCCCTCGGCATTTATGAGATATTTTCAGACGAAAATTTTTCCCATCAACAATTTACTAAATTGTATCGACTGCGAGACCACTACAGTACACGTAAGTATAATTTAATTTCATCTCAATAAAAATTAAAATTAAATATACACTTTTCCAGTGCCGGAAAAATTGGGCGTTTGGACTTTGAAAAATTTCAGAGCCAGTCGGCCATTTTCTAAGTCGTTTATCCAACACCCTTAACTTTAGACAAAGAGTTAAAGTTTCAACCAAGAAGGATGTTTTAGCCAAGAAAGAAAAAAAATGTCAACCAAATTGTTGAGTTTTGAAACAAACAAGAGAAATATTAAATAAATACTATTTTTTCAACAAAAAAGTTAATTTTTTATCAAACTGTTCAGTTCTAAAATAAATAGTTGAATTTTTGACCAAATAGTTGGATTTTCTACCAAAAAATTCAAATTTTCTAGCAGAATTATTAATTATTGACAAAAAATATCAATTCTTAGCGAAGCATGTAAAAGTTGATGCTTCAACCAAAACAAATTTCAATTTGAAATATTAAACACTTAAATTCAATCAAAAATTTAACCAAACAGTTGCATTTTTATCCAAAATTTTCAACTAAGAATATTATTTTCCTATAGAAAAATTTTCAATAAAAAATGGAACAGTTACATTTCCAGTTGATAACATTATTTCTGAATGGAAAGGAAAAGAATTTTCAACAAAACATTTGCTATTTTAGCCAAAAAGGATTAATTTTCAACAAAGAATATTAATTTTCCACCAAAAAAGAAAACAATTAATTTTAAAAAAATCAAAAAAATAGTAACATTTTTAACCAGAGAGATGAAGTTTTTACTGAAATAATGAATTATCAACAACGAAATTAAATTTTCAATGCAAAAGTTCAACTTACAACAAAATAAAAATCTTTTTCTGTTGAAATATGAACTACTACATTTTTCGTTGAGAATTCATATTTGTTTGTTGAAAAATTAACTACTTGATTTAAAGTCAAACTAATTTTCAATATTTTTTTTTTTCATAGGAAATTCATAATTTTAGTTTGAAATCATATTTTTGGGTCGAAAATTCAAATGTTTTGTAGATAAATTTTCAGTTAAAAAATTTAATATCAACCAAAAAATAAAAGAATTTTTAACAAAGCATTTCAACTTCCTAAGAAGTGGGTGAATTTTTTACCAAAAATATGACTTTTCAACAGAATAGTTGCATTTTCAAACAAATAATTAAATATACAATTAAATAGTAAAATTTTTATACAAGCGAGATGAATTCCGAACAAAAAATATAATAGTAGACTTTACAACAAACAAAAAATTAATTTCTAACGAAAAATAGTTTGATTTTCTTATTGGGTTTCTATTATTCAGTGATCATTTAAGCGCAAAAAACAGCAGAAAAAGTTATTGGACACAGGGAAAATCAAACATATTGGGCCAGTTAGCATTTTTTTTAATATACAAGAAGCATGTTTTTTTTCTCAAATTTCTATCACCCTTGTTCTAAGGCATATGCTATTTATTATAATAAATAAAAAAATATATTTATTATATATTTAAAATGTGAATTTAACAAAGTTAGACAAAGTAATACACGTTTTAATATATATATATATATATATATATATATATATATATATATATATATA
>CAKNYM010047509.1:91304-108449 GCA_932195095.1 Andricus curvator | reverse complement strand
TCTTGGGTTCGAGGTTCGTGGGTTTGAGGTTTGTGAGTTTGAGGTTTGTGTGTAAAGATACTACCGATTTCATTGTTTTGAAAGTTTCGAAATTTCGTGGTTCAGCTACCTTGGCAACTTCATATGTTTTTAGGTTATTTTTTCGCAGAAAACTAAAAAAGTAGCAGTGCTACATGAAATTAAAATTTGTTACGAGTATTTAAAAAAAAATTATTAGAATCGGTCAAAAATTGAGCAGTCAGCAGAATTTTGAACAAAATTTTGTAAAAAAAACTCACTGTGCGCCGGTCTGAACACATAGATGGCGTTACTAGTTACTCAGATATGGTTCGAGTCTCGGAACTTATTTGTCGCACTGTGTATATAACCCCGGGGCCCGAAATAAGTTTCGGCGGCTCTGCTATTGAATGTTGCTGCCTCATTGTTGCAATAAAATTTTGTCCTCGTTACTTTACAAACTAGAAAATGTGCCATGAAATTTCGAATTTCGAATGAGATAGCGACTAGACTACACTGAAAAGTGTTCATGAATACATACCCGTATCAAAATTCTTACATAAGCTGGTTTCCTTTACATCAATAAAATGAAGACTCTGATTGCTCTTCTATTTTTCATCTTTTCCGTTTTTCCGAAAGGTAAGTAAAATAATATCTACAGTTTGAACTATACTTTTCTTTGTATTATATTTATTTTCTATTCCAAATACAGAATAAAGAAAGGTTAAAATGTGTTGCAGGTAAATTTTGAAACGGTTTTAAATTCAAAGTGTATTGTTTTGATTACTGAATATTTTTATAACTTCAGAACGAGTATTTTATTCAATAAGATAAAAGTTATCATCGGATATCCGCACCCATTGAGACCGGTCTTAAATTGCGTTTTTCAACTCTCCCGAACAACATATCAAAAAATTTAAAAAAAATTAACGATATGGAAACATTTTTTTCCGTTAAAAGTGTTTATTGATTTTTTTTTGCGAAAAGTTTTCCTTATCGTTATTGTTTTTTTACTTTTTGATATGTTGTCCAGAGAGTTTGAAGACATATTTTCAGACTGATCTCAATGGGCACACTCTATTAGGGCGATTTTTGCAACCTTTTTTTCGTTGAGGATGTTTGATTTTTATTTCGCAGGGAGATTTCCTCATTGTTAATTTGTTTTCTATTTTCTGATATGGTGGTCAGGATGTTCTGTAAAATATTTCTTCATGTAGTTGATAGTTTGAAAGTGACACTAGTTTTCACGATAAAAAAAAATTCTGTTTCTAATTCATAAAGAAAGGTGTAGATTTTTCATGCTGCAATTCTATAACAATCTCAAAGATCTTAAAAATAAAACTATTTTGTGTTCACCATTTTTCTCTATAGTTCATATTTTTCAAAAAAAAATCAATTTTGTTTTAAAAAAATTTTTGACTTTCGGTTTGTTTTTGTATTTTTTTTTTAGAAGAAAGTTCAGAAAACAATTCCAGAGAATAACAAACAAGAATTTTTTTTAAATCTATCTAGTGAAATTTTACAGATTCGATTAATGAAAAGTGAGCCACTAAATATTAGTAGAAAATTACTAATTCGGGTAGTCAAGGTATTTCCTGATTATAGTGAAAAACTAATTGCTCGGTAAACAAAAACTTTATTTAGGATTGTATATAATAATTTAAGAAAAGTTAAAAACATGGAAAACGTGAAAACCAGAAAAGTTTAATAAAACGAGACGATGGTGCATAATTTTTTAAATCTATTAAAACAGAAGAAGGTTATCTTGAGAAACTGTCACAGTGGCCTTTCTATTTTCATTGTCAAAATATTCTCTTCAGATTGTTTGAACAAAGTTGAGAAATTGAAATTTGAAATTAAATTTTCACAATTTTAAAATTATAATGGTGCAATATGTGATATGCATTAACGAAGCATAATTCGGGGTCTTACTGCGCTACTTTTTAACAGAGTTCTGTTTTCGATTTTCAATTTTTTTTTGGTTCTATATTTTCCTTACTTTCATAGAAAATTGAAACTCTTTAGCTCGCTCTTAAAAGTAAAATTTGACTAACTAGTAGTGAAATTTTACAGATTTGATTATCGAACATTGAGCCGACAAAGATTATTAGAAAATTACTAATTCGATTAGTCGAGATATTTCCTAACTCAATAGTGGAAAATAACTAAATTCACGAAATTCACAAAACTCACGGAATTTGCGGAATACATGAAAGTAACTGAATTTACTGAATTCGCGGAATTCATGTAATTGAAGTAACTCACGAAATTTGTGTAATTCATGGAATCCATGGAATCCATGAAGTTCAAGGAATTCACAGAAATCACAGAATTCACTCTATTTACGGAATTCATGAAATTTATGGAAATCTCGGAATTCATGGAATTTATGGAATTCACGAAATTCATGGAATTAATGGAATTCAAGGAATTAGAGCAATTCAAGGAATTTATGAAATTCACGAAATTCAAGAAATTCAAGGAATTTATGGAATTCAAGAAATTAATGGAATTCAAGGAATTCAAGGTGGGTTTGTGGATTTGTGGTTTTAGGTTTATGTGTTTGAGGTTTCTGGGTTTGAGGTTTGTGGGTTTACGGGTTGGAGGCTTTGAGGTTTGTGGGTTTGAGGTTTGTGGGTTTACGGGTTTGGGGGTTTGAGGTTTGTGGGTTCGAGGTTCGTGTGTTTGAGGTTTGTAGGTTTGAGGTATAATTTTTGTGGGTTTGAGGTTTGTGCGTTTGAGGTTTGTGGGTTTACGGGTTTGGGGGTTTGAGGTTCGTGGGTTTGAGGTTAGTGGGTCTACGGGTTTGGGGGTTTGAGGTTTGTGGGTTCACGGGTTTGGGGGTTTGAGGTTCGTGAGTTTGAGGAATTAAAAACTGAAGTTAAGCAGCGTTGGGCGCGGTTAGTACTTGGATGGGTGACCATTCGAGAATACTGTGTGCTGTTGGCATATTATGGGTGTGGTGAGCCCAAATTTGTAGTTATTTATAACTACAAGAAAACTATCCACCTAGAAACAGTACCCGAATCGGGTAGTGTCACGCCTACCCTGAAAGGGAAATGGCTTAATGGTATACATACATACATACATACATGAAATTCAACGAATTCATGGAGTTAAAGGAATTCACGACGTTCAAGGAATTCATGGCATTCAAGGAATTCATGCAATTCAAGGATATAAATGAATTTACGGAATTCATGGAATTCACATTCCGTGAATCCGTGAATCCGTGGATTACTCGAATTCATTGAATTTCGTGAATTTCATGAATTCCTTGATTTCCATAAATTCCGTGAATTTCTTTAAATTTCACGAATTTCTTTAATTCCACGATTTCCTTGAATTTCATGAATTCCTTGATTTCCATGAATTCCTTGAATTTCACGAATTTCATGAATTCCTTGAGTTCCTTGAATGTCATGAATTCCTTGAATTCCATGAATTTATTCCACTTAAACATTCTTTCGAAGTTTCACTTCGAAATGTGCACGATGTGAACTCGTAAAACTAACAGGATTCAAGGAGAAATACGGGTAACGCTTCACGGGTAACGCTTCCTCTCCTATATCTTCTTCTTCTATCTCTTCTTACAATATGATACCATATCATATGATATCATACAATATCATACAAAATAATATAATATGATGCAATACCATACAATGTGATACAATATCATATACTATGATAGAATATGATACAGTATCATACAATATGATGCATACATCATATTAAATTATCACTTCTGCCTGGCGTCCCACGATGTCTTACGTGTTTTTTCTCGAAATTTTTCGGTATAATAGTTGTCGCAAATATGATACAAAAGTGTTCCTGCCTACTGGACTACTATTGTAAAATACATGTGAGGTAGCATGCTAATACCAGCGTTTGGAAACTACAACATTATGTATTGTAGCGTTACCTTACGTTTCGGAAATAAACTTCCAATGAATGTATTGGAAGTTTCGAAAAGAAATTTTTTACAGTGTAGGTATAGTTTTGCAAGAGTTTCAGGAAAAATTATGACACTGGTTGGCTTGGATAATTTTTTTTTAATCAAAAGAGGCAAGAAACAAATAAGTTTCTTTTTTTTTCAAAGATACTACAAATAATTTTATAATTTTTTTTTTCATCAAATTGTAAAAAAAATGGTTTCAACAAAAATTGATGAGGATTGCAAAAAAATAACCAAAATATTCGTAATCAGTGGTAACTGGGCTAGGTGTTTGCCGAACTTCTCGCGGACTGATTTTTATTTCCTTTCTCTAATTTATACATTACATTTTTTTTTAAATAAAAAGGTTCTGTACTGTAAGTCTCAGAATCTTTTATCGACGAAATATAATGCCGTTCTTTACAAGAAATTAGGTGATATGTATTCCACCGATTTGACAAACAAAAAATTCAAGAAGTTATGATTTTTTGAACATTGATCTGTACGTTGAAAAAATAATTATTTCAACCTCTATAGTTTTTGACCTAACTCAGATGTTCTATTTTTCTTCCCGTTGGAAAATTTGAAAAAAGATACAAATTGACAAAAGTGCAACGACTTGTTTAAAAATATAAAATCTCGATTAAAAAAAAATGGCACTTATATTCTTTGCCAATTATTTCTTGAATTTGGCCTTCTATGAGGAAGACAACCTATGAGTTTTATGTGAGCTAAATGAATTTTGTGATTTTTAAAGATCGGTTTTTTGAATTTTTTTGGATACAACGAAAGGTACAAACTATTTTAGACTTGAAGTTTGCAAATCTAAACAATGTATGCAAAGAATACCTCTTGCTCGAACGTGACATAACCTCTCTTATTCTAACAGGTCCTTGTTTTATCTAAAGCTCAGAATAATCTTGACTAAGGGATGAGGAAAATAGTCAGTAACATTGGTTATACTATTTATTTAATAAAAAATAGAAATATTCTGGATTTACTAGCATCATAGAATGGGAGGGGGGGGGGGGTACTCATCGTTGATTTAGGTTCTAGATGAATTTCCAAAGAAAAGGTTGCCCTTAGGGACCAAACTGATACTCGATTGATTTCTTGAGAATTTTCGATGGCTTACTCGGTGTTAAAATGGAGACTAAACATGTTAATAAATTAAAAATTTAAAGCTTTTTCGGGTTTCAATCGTGTGCGAAACTATGAATCTTGCCGACGTTTCGTGAACATTGCAGTTCAATTTTTCAGGGCTGACCTGAAACTGAAGTTTCAGGTTATGTTGTTCTTATATCTGTATTCTCTACTATGCCTGTGATTGGCCAGAGCGCCCCATGGTGGGGACTGGTCGAACTTGATTGGCAAATCAAGTCTTTTTTTAAAAGCCCGGGTGGACGGAAAGTCAAATTGGATTGGTACTATAACCATTGTCCCTATTGATGTCATTAGTGTGTTTTAAGATTTCGATTGCTTATCTATGTTTTCTTGGAGAAATATTGTACGTTTTTGCGATGTGTTGATTGCGTGAAATGTTTCAGCCTGACTTTACATTCATGTTCCTTTACACGTTGGCTCACCGTTCTCCCGGTTTCTCCAATATAGACTTTGCCACAAGAAAAGAGATTTTATATACTCCCGGATCACTGAGAGGTGCCTTTTTATCTTGAGGGTTGTTTAGAAGTTGTCCTATTTTCGCAGGTGGTATGAATATGGCTGGGATGTTGTGTTTGTTGAGAATTCGTCCTATTTGTTCTGTGATACCTTGAATGTAGGGTAGGATGGTGGTCGTTTTTCTTTCTCTTTCTTTAGTAGGTTGTGTTGACTTGTTTTTTTGGGTGTATTTTCTTATTGCTTTATTAATTTGTTTGTTTGTGTAATCGTTTTGTATTAGGATTTGTTTAATATTTTGCAGTTCCTTTTGTAAGTTATCTTTGTCTGTTATGGAGATAGCTCTGTATACAAGGGAGTTGATGACCGATTGCTTTTGAGATGGGTGGTGGGAGGAGGCATGTAGGTATCTGCTGTATGGGTGGGTTTTCTGTAAACTTCATGTCCTAATGTGTTATCAGATCTTTTGTAAACTAGTACGTCCAAGAAAGGTAATTTTCCGTTTTGTTCAATTTCCGTGGTTAACTGAATATTAGGGTGTATTTGATTGGTGAAATCGAAGAACTTGTGTAGTTCATCTAGTCCATGTCTCCAGATGACAAAGGTGTCGTCAACGCAACGGCAACAAAATTCCGGTTTAAGCTTGGATTTGTTAATGATTTTAGTTTCTAGATTTTCCATAAAGATGTTGGCTATTACAGGTGAGATTGGAGATCCCATTGCTGCTCCTGAGGTTTGTTCGTAGAATTGGTTATTGAAAGGGAAGTAGGAATTTGTGAGACAGTGTTCTATCAAAGGTTTGAGATTGGAGGGGAGGTTTGCAAAGGATTTAATAATATCGATTGTATCAGAGATTGGTACTTTTGTAAAGAGAGATACTACGTCGAAACTCACTAGGATGTCTTGGGGTTGAATGTGAATCTGTTGTATCTCTCTGATGAAGTCAAAAGAGTTTTGGACATGTGTGATAGAGTTTCCTGTGAAAGGATTATTATAATGAATCATCGTGAAAGCATTAAATCTATTACTAAACATGTTGATTCTGAGGAATGATCTGTAACTAAGAGAATTGAAGAAAACTGAAGCAGAACTGAACTGAGGGATGCATCCGTGAGTCCCAGATTATATAGGGTCAGTTGTGACGTAGGGTCCATACCCTCACGTGGGGGTCGTAGTCCTGCATCATTCAGCTCATTCCTCTCAACAACTTGAAGATGATGAAGAGTCTATTTAACCTTCTAGGGTACACTTAGGGTATTTTACTGATTCATAACATTTGGAAAAACTGGCCCGTGCGCGATACGAAACTTCTTTAGCCAACGTAAAACTTAGAGGATGTCTTTTTTATACAACTTCAAATTACACAAGAAATTGGCAAAAAGAACTTTTTTCAAATTTTCCGAGGGACATAATTGCATGGCATTTTTTTCACATATCGGAAAAATACGTATCGCCTAATTTGAAATGGATTTGATCTAATGGTTTAATCAATTAATTTAACAGTCAAAACAATAAATAATTTACTACCCATAATTTGTCTTTACAGAAATATCTTCTATGCTGTGGTTGTGCGGAAAAGATCTCCGCATTATTGATATTCCATCTTATGTGTTCGGTACTGGTATATCAGCAGCGAACGGAACGGCGAAAGTAGGACTGGATAATACTCATGAGTACGTCATTGGATTTGCCATAAATTCACGACGTGGTGTGTATACGTTGATTTCAATGAAGGCTTCTACACCAGTGGATGGGGGTGTAAGAGCCAGAAAAATTAAATTACGCATATCAGAAAGCGAAATTGTAAGCGCGGCTGAATTAGTAAGGTATAATGATCCTATACATCTCCTGCACTCTGATCAAATAGACAAATTACACGTTCGTTCTGCCTGTTTCAATCATAACTTGAACATCCCAAATCCTATAGAAACAGAATTACATTCGTACACAAGTTCTCCCAGTGGGACAGAAAGTCTTTTTAGTGAGCAATCACGTCCTCGCAATATGTACTAAAATTGTTTCAGGGAATTCGAAGTACCTAATGTTGACTGCAGGTAACACCATGATTTGGCAAACACATCATAATCAGGAAGTGACGCTGATGCAAAATATCATTAGTGACATTTACCACACGTCACAGGAACCAAATTTTTTCGTGAAGAAGAGAATCATTAATGATATTGCTATCAGTAATACGTTCTCTGATTACTGATGTTTCAGTTTTCCACTCTAAAAGTACATATTATTTTTCATTTCTGCGATTCAAGTTGTCCAGTTCCGAACTTTTATTTGAAAAATACGTGAGGAGAAATACATCTTATTCAAATCATACATAAGGTGATAAGTTTTAATTTTTGATAGAAACAACTCTAACTTTTTGTAAAGCTTATTATTTGTAATTTCCTATTTTTTGGGAAAGATGATTCATAATATTACATCGACCCACCCGATTTTCACCTTTTTAACTTTATTCTGGATGAAATAGCAGCACTATATCTTACTAATTTAATAGTTGGCCCAACTAACCATTTTTTCAGTGAGGTACATTCTAAGGACGTCTTTAGGGTGTCCCAATGTCCACTGGGTTGTTTGATTTGGTTTAATCAAAAAATTAAGATGTACGTACTTTAGTGAAATTTAGTCCTATTCTTTTAATAAATAAGGTGAGCGTCCCAGCAATCGCCACCGTAAGAGATTTAATTGTCTTCAAATATTTAGAAAATTGTTTTGGAAGGATTAGTTAAAAAATAATTGGTACTTATTGAAGCATTAAACATCCTAGTATATTATAAGAATTGTGTTTACATTATATTTAGTATTATTTCTTATTTATAAACAATTAAAAGTCAAAAAGCTCCGATGTCCCAGTTATCGTCATTTCAAAATCTGCCATGTACTAGTAATCGTATGTCGTTGTCCCAATCTTCGTGAAAAAGGTTAAGTTTTCATGAAATCAGTTTTTAGCGATTTGGAGGTGTATTTTAAGTGTATTTTTGTATTTTAAGTATACTTTAATGAAATGAAAGATGTATTGTTAGTTTTATATTGATTGAGAGATTGAAACCATCTGAACTCGACTTTTGTTAATCGACTGCGGTTGGGACAGGTTTTCTGCAGTTTTCCTCTCCCTGGGCCAGAAGTCCAAGCAAATGAGCTTCCCTACTAAAAATGCGGCTGCAGACGTTAGGGGATTACTTAGTAAGATAAGCTTTTATGAATGTAAATGTCGAGAAAATATGTAAATCTGAACAATGAGGTATAAATAAAATAAATTAATTCATTACTTAGCGTTCATTTTCTATTTAAAAATAAAACTTAATCGTCCCTTACAAAAAATTACTAATTTTTCCTTTGCGCAATAACTCCTTTTGGTCCTTCTAAATTCTACATAATAATGTCATTAATCTGTAGTCTAAATGCGACTTCAGTGTAACAATAACGATAAAATATTTTCTTGATCTAAAAAAAATTGTCTTGTCTCAAGAAAATTTACTTGAATTAAGAAACTTAATATTTAGAAATCAAGCACGTTTTCTTGAAACTAGAAAAATGTTCTTGGATCAAGAAAATCTTGTATGCTTCGTATGCAGACCAATATCCGTTATGAAGAAGAAGTATTGGTAAGTATTGGATCTCATACTTTTTTCACGAATAAGCATTAGCAATTCAATACTTCTTCACGAAAAAAGTACTGGATCCTGTACTTACAAATAATTCTTTTTCATACGGGATTTTTTTGATTCAATGCTAATTTCTTCTCCGTATACGCTGTATGGTGGTCTCCCTTATATAAAATTACACATAATAATAGTGTTGAATAATAATAATTAGGAGAGCGTCGCACAGGTTTTGTAACACATGACACATCTCTGATAAAAAAATAAAATTTAAATCCATGATGATACATTAAATATCAATGTTATCGAAAACAAAAGTTTCGTAGTTGCAGAAAAGAAAGCTGAATTTTCAACCAAGACAAATTACTTTTCCACCATAAAAGATGAATTGTCAATCTAAAGGGATAAATTTGATGATATCTTTTTACACCCTTATAAAGTGTGCCCAAGCGCAATATTTCGAAACTATCCCAATTAAATTTTCCGATTAGAAGAATATTCAACTAGAGCATTTTTAAAATTTCAAACTTTGTTTCGACTTCATGCGGCTATTATACCAAAAACTATTGTTGACAATTATTACTTGTGTGGTATGCTTGGATTCCTAAACGAATATGGTGGAAGGAATCTTCAAAGATAATTGAAAACGAAATAAATTTTTAAAGATCAACTGGGATTGAAAATATTTACCGATTTTTCTCAACATTTTTTTGATTCACTCGTAATAATATAACGAGGCTAATGCAGTCTATTAAAATTTAAATGAATTGTACAAAATTTTGAGTTTTCTCCGCTGTATCTAATCTCAAAGAATGGGAAGGTTGGGCGAGACCAAAAACCATCCGTTCGAAAAACTACACCCCGCCGCAAGGGTACCGGTTTCCAGACAATGCCTGACCCAGACCGACTGTTCCCTAATAATTACTTTACTGCAGGCAATTCTTTTTACTTTTTTTTCCTATGTACCCTTTTTTTTCCTGAAAATATTCATACTGTGATTGACTGTCGAAATTTTTTTTTCCCACTAACAAGCTCCACCTTTTGAGGCGTGCTTATCATATTTCTGTCTCTCTCGCACACTCAACTCATAATTCCCAGGGGAGTCCCCAGCCCTCTTAAGAAGCTGAGAGTTGTCTTGCTGCCCTAATACTATTTGGTTTCATAACGAAATTGTATACAACATTTAGTTCCAGTCCACAGAGGTGGCAAATACTGAAGGAGAAAACAGACTGTTCTCTGCATTCAGCCTCTCGAACTCGCTGGTCGACCGGGGTCGACTCCGTGAAACAACTTGCTTCTCATCTTCTAGAATTGGCAGAAGCGCTGGATAAAATGTTATTATTGAATCTGACAGCAGAATGTCGTGGTGATGACAACGAACTTGAAATGTATATTATTTATTATTATCGATTAGCAATTCGAACTCGAAAGTTCATTGCCTCATCTACCCGAAACCGCCACGCATCTCTATCCTGTGCATCCTCCATCCAGTTTAAGCAATCATGTCCTAGTTCTTTTAGATCATCCCTTACATTTTTCTCCCATCTGTTTCTCGGTCTGCCTAGAGGTCTCTTACCAGTCGGTTTCCCCCTTAAAACTTGCGCCATTGTTCTTTCATTCCTCATTCTTGCTACATGACCCGCCCATCTCAATTTCCGCGCTTTCATAACTCTATTAATATTTGCTGACCCGTAGAGAGCATGCAGCTCATCATTATGCAGTTTTCTTCAATCACCAGTCTCTTCGTCCCTCTTTGAACCATAGATTTTTCTAAGTACTTTATTTTCGAAAACGCTAAACCTATTCTCCTCTCCCTTCGTCAGCGCCCACGTTTCACACCCGTACATGACGACCGGCATTATTATCGTTTTGTAAATTCTTACTTTGATGTTTCTAGATAGCAATAGCGATTTTAGTAGCATGTTTGCTGCATAATAGCACCCATTGCCAGCGTGCAGCCGCGCGTTGATTTCCGTTTTAATGTTATTTTCACTAGTTATAATAGACCCGATGTATGTTAACTCGTTAACCCTTTCGAATTTCATATTTCCGGTCATTAGATCCCCGCCTACATTACTTTGTTCGGATCTGACGACAATCATATATTTTGTCTTCGATTCGCTAACTTCCAAACCAATATCTTTGGCTTTTGTGATCAAGATTTCTGCATTTTTAGCTAGGGTTTCTTTATCATCCCCTAGTAAGTCGAGATCATCCGCATACCCAAGAATGTGTATTATCCCATTGAGGGTAGCACCGGTCGGATTCGCTTGTACTTGTCTGACCACGTATTCTAAAACTAAGTTGAAAAGGGCACACGAAATTGCATCGCCCTGTTTCAGACCATCACGGATCGAAAACTCTTCGGATAAACTTCCGTTTACACGTATTCTACCCCTACTGCCGCTTAAGCAAATTTCGACAAGCCTAAATAATTTTCTTGGTACACCCAAGAACTCTAGGATCCAGTATATTCGTGAGCGTATAATAGATTCGTAAGATTTTTTGAAATCGATAAATAGCTGATGTACTACTTCATTAAATTCCCATTTCTTTTCTAACAGTTGTCTAATTGTAAACATTTGATCACTTGTAGATCGGTTTCGGCGGAATCCACACTGGTAATCCCCAATGATTTCCTCGGCAAAAGGAGTTAGTCTACTTAAGATTACATTGGGCAGGATCTTATAGCACGAAGGCACAAGTGAAATTCCCCGATAATTGTTACAGTTCGCTTTATCGCCTTTTTTAACGATGGGAATAATAATAGAGGTATTCCATTCCTCCGACATGCGTTCTGTTTTCCAAACTGTGCGTATTAATTTACAAATTTGCCTTGTGAGGCAAGGGCCTCCATTTTTCATCAGTTCTGACGGTAGGTCGTCGATGCCCGCGGCTTTGTTATTTTTTAACTTCTTTATGGCCATTTCTATTTCTACATCAGTAGGATCATCAATTAGTAGATCGGCAGTGTGGATTTCACCGAGATTACCTTCAACGGGGACTTCGCGTACATTTAATAGCTTATCGGAACAGTTTTTCCATAAATTCAGTCTCTCTGTCGCATCGACTACTAGATTGCCATTTTCGTACCTTATTACTTCTGTTCTACTTTGGAAGCCTTTCCTTATAAATTTGATTCCCCTGTACATCTCACGCGGGTTATTTTGTTTATTATGCGTTTCTATTGCTAGTATTTTATTATTTTCCCACTTCCTTTTCTTAGATCTATAAAGCCTATTTGTACTTTTACTAATCTCGAGATACTTCTTATGTGTTTGATCGTACTTATTTTGTAAACTAATTAGTTTCGCCTTCCGACGTTTTTCAAACCAAAGTTTGCACTCTTCGTCAAACCATGGTCTGCTTTTGGTTACTTTCTTTAAACCTATAGTAAGTTTCGCGGCTGTCTTTATCGCCTTTTTCATATTGCTCCACAGGGTTTCCGAGTCCTCCTCGTAATTATCGTTATCGTCTCTCTGTTCTTGGAGAGCGTCGAAACTATTAGAAATCTCAACTTGATAATGTACTCACCTTAAATTGTTTACTTGTGGCATCGATTTGGTTGACAGTTTTGAACACCATTGAAATTGTAAATAAAGTAATTCAGGTTCGAGGGGCAATGCTTGATGTCACCTGTAAAAATGTTCAGAGCTCAATTGCAGAGCTGCAAGCTCTGCGTAGTGGAGTGTGGGCGGGTGAAAATTTAGAACGAAGCTATCATTGTTGCAAGAAAAATCGGATGACGAGAATTTCTCCAAGAGGAAACCAAGAGAAGTCGCGAGAGGAAGAAAATGGCAGACCTTACTATGGTACTTCGTTATCCTGGACAATCTGATCCAGGATTTAACTATGCAGTTTGAAGCAATGCACGAACTTTGTAAAAGTTTCTCTGTTTTTTGGGAATTACGGGTTTTATCGGAAGACGAAATTGAAAAAGCAACTGATCTGGTGAACCGATACCCCACTGCCCCGCAGCATGAACATGAGCATGATCATCTTTCTGACAATCGTTGTAACAGTGGCTAATGCTGGAGAAACATTTTT
Organism: Andricus curvator; assembly: GCA_932195095.1. Taxonomy (NCBI): domain Eukaryota; kingdom Metazoa; phylum Arthropoda; class Insecta; order Hymenoptera; family Cynipidae; genus Andricus; species Andricus curvator. Next base: position 95,234 of record CAKNYM010047509.1, on the reverse strand, counting down.
CTGTTTTCAACTTGCGAGAAAAGCCAACTTGTAAGCTGTAACTGAGATTTTGTTTCAAAGAAGGCTAGAAGAGTTAATCTTTGAGAGCAAAGTAAGTTCACTGTATGATACATCTAGTGGTGGTATTTCTAATAATTTTTTAATATTTTGCTGCCCATGTCCTAGTTGGCAACTGGTTTTTTGCAATTGAAAATCTTCTATAAAACAGCGTAGTAAAGGGGGCAGGAGCGTAATAAGAAATAACCCCGGGTCCCGGAACGGTTCTCGGCAGCCCTGCTATTGAATAATGTTTCTTCATTGTTTTAATAAAGATCATAACTTGATAAACCAGAAAAAAGCCGTACAATTTAGAAGGCCGAATGAGATAACGACTCATACATGTACACTGAAAAATGTTCATGAATATTTATTAGTCACATCTTTTTCAAAATTCTACATTAGCTGGTTTCCTTCACGTCAAGAAAATGAAGATTTCAATTGCTCCTCTATTTTTTATCATGGCGGTTTTTCCTAAAGGTAAGCACAATAATATCTATTATTTAAACTGCATTTTTCATTGCAGCATATTCATTTGCTATTCCAAATACAGAGAAAAAAAGTTAAAATGTGTTGCAGGTAAATTTTGAAACGGTTAAAAATTGAAAGTATATTGTATTGATTACTAAATAATTGTATTACTTTGAAACGAGTATTTTATTTAATGAAAATGTTCATCTAAACAGAATTGAAATAGTACTAAAAGCATCTACGATGCAACAAATTCCGCCAAGTAAAAAGTTATACATGAATATCAACACTCACTGAGATCGGTCTTAAAATGCGTTTTTCAAGTCTTCCGAACATATCGAAAAAAATGAAAAATTAACGATCAGGAAAACTCTTTTTTCGTTAAGGGTGTTTGTTTTTTATTGCACAGGGAGATTTCCTCATCGATAATCTTTTTAAATTTATGATATGTTGGTAAAGATGTTCTACGAAACATTTCTTCATGTAGTCGATAGTTCAGGAGTGATGAAAATATTTGATGTACAAACAATACAAACGATGTACAAACGTATGTAAAAAGAAACTAGCTGTGAATTCGATCTCAAATGTTTCCACTTTGTTTGTATTCATAAGTATATGGTGCTCATTTCACGAGCATTTTGCTTCCCGTTAGCAAATGTATTTTGTTTCCTCATAGAGGAAGCATTAGTGATTTTTCAAATAATAGACAAACCAAAGTCTTCATTTTACTCAATTCAAAAATAGAAATTTACAAAAAATACGAAATAACAAAATAATACAAACAATTTTTAAAATATAATGACAAATAAGACAAATCAAATTTTTTATTTGAAATGGTAATTTCCCGAGCTGGGAAAGGGAAGGAAAAAGTTCTGTCGCACCCTATCCCTTTCCCAGCTTTATGATTTTTTTTACAAAAATTGTCAGAATTATTTTATTTGAAAATTTATGTTCAAAAAGTCTTTTTTATTCATGCATCAATTTTAAATTATCTCAATGAAAAAAGTTTTTCTGTTTGAAGCATATTTTTCAAATATTATAAATGAGCATAACTTCCTTACTCTTCAGTAAAGTGTATTAATATTATAGGTCAATCGATTTGTCTCGATTCAAGGAATCTTTTCTGTTCTTGCATCAGTTTTAAATTATGTTAGTGAAAAAAGTTCCACTATGAAAACCCGTTTTTTGAAATATTATGCATTGTCATAGCTTCCTTACTCTTCAATAAAATGTATGACTACTACAGGTCAATCGATTCGTCTTGAATCAGCACAACTTTTCTATTCTCGCATCAACTTTAAATTATGCGAATGAGAAAATTTTTACTATAAAAATCGATTTTAAAAATATATAAATTACCATAACTTCCCTACTCTTTAATAAAATGTATCAATATTATAGGTCAATCGATTCGTCTCGAATCAAGGAATCTTTTATATCCTTGCATCAACTTTAAATTATGTTAATGAAAAAAGTTTTACTATGAAAAACCGAATTTTAAAATATTATAAAGTGCTAAAAAAATGCAATACATATTTTTGGAAATCCTTCAAGCAGTTTCAAGATATTGGTGGTGAAAATAAGTCCTCCAAATCTCATCAATTTATCTGCCACCGTTGTCAAGTTATCGTGTTCACGAAAATTTCGACACACACAGACACACACAACACACAACAATCAAAATAGCCTTCTTTACGCCCTCGATATACAATTTAATATTTTGAATTTACTTTTCAATACTTTTACCTTATTAAACTTTTTTAAGTCTCCCAGTGGGTATGGCGACATCTGATGTCCTTATGACGTCCTAACGACTACTAACTACCCTGCCTACTTGGTAGGTATTTATTTTTTACAAGTTACTTATCTGTCTTTGATTTTACAAAATCGTTTATTTATTTTATGTATTTTCTTATGATGTGACAAAAAGTAAACTCAAAAAGAAATTTTTTTCAATAATTTTTATCAAAGTGATGGTATACATTTTTTTCTTTAAATTTTCTAGGTCTCACCCCTCAGATTTGTTCGAATACAAAAAAAGAAAGCACGTATTTTTTAAATTTTAAAATCAATTGATTTTTAGGGGTTGTTTGAGGACCATACAGTTTCACGTGTATTTCCTCTGGAAAAAAGGCCTTTTTGAAAATTTAAGATATAATCGTTAATATTAGATTATATTACTGCGTCTGGCATGATTTTCTTGAAAATTATCTGCTAAATACTTTTTAAATTTAGCCCCTATAAGCCATTTTTATAGGGTCTCGAAAAAATCTCCATAAGTACAAACATGAAGTATTATGTCCCGCGTGAAAAAAAGTTCCCTTGCTCAAGCATGGGTCAAAAATAGGTCAAAAATGTTTAAAGTTCGACGAATTCCAGTGTTTAACTTGCATAAACACAACTAAAACATGAATAATTCTCTCTATTTATCATTTCATTCTTTGAATTCTCAGAATTCCTTTAATTCTTTCAATTCCTTAAATTTGCTGAATTCCTTGAATTCATTAAGTGCCTTCAATTTGCTGAATGCCTCGAATTCTCTGAATTCCTTGAATTCTATGAATTCCATGAATTCGCTGAATTCCTTGAATTCTCTGAATTCCTTGAATCCTCTGAATTTCTTGAATTCTCAGAATTCCCTGAATTCCTTGAATTCGTTGAATTACTTGAATTCGCTGAATGCCTTGAATTTTCTGAATCCCTTGAATTATCTGAATTCCTTGAATTCTCTGAATCCCTTGAATTCTCTGAATCCCTTGAGTTCTCAGAATTCCCCGAATTCCTTGAATTTGTTGAATTTCTTGAATCCGCTGAATTTCTCGAATTCGCTGAAGGCCTTCAATTTGCTGAATGCCTTGAATTTTCTGAATCCCTTGAATTCTCTGAATCCCTTGAATACTCAGAATTCCCTGAATTCTTTGAATTCGTTAAATCTTGAATTCGCTGAATGCCTTCAATTTGCTGAATGCCATGAATTTTCTGAATCCCTTCAATTCTCAGAATTCCCTGAATTCCGTCAATTTGCTGAATGCCTCGAATTCTCTGAATTTCTTGAATTCTATGAATTCCATGAATTCTCTGAATTCCTTGAATTCTCTGAATTCCTTGAATTCTCTGAATTTCTTGAATTCTCAGAATTCCCTGAATTCCTTGAATTCGTTGAATTACTTGAATTCGCTGAATGCCTTCAGCTTGCTGAATGCCTTGAATTTTCTGAATCCCTTGAATTCTCTGAATCCCTTGAATACTCAGAATTCCCTGAATTCTTTGAATTCGTTAAATCTTGAATTCGCTGAATGCCTTCAATTTGCTGAATGCCTTGAATTTTCTGAATCCCTTCAATTCTCAGAATTCCCTGAATTCCTTGAATTCGCTGAATGCCTCCAATTTGCTGAATGCCTTGAATTTTCTGAATCCCTTGAA
>CAKNYM010047509.1:79582-90434 GCA_932195095.1 Andricus curvator | reverse complement strand
TCCTTGAATTCGTTGAATTTCTTGAATTCGCTGAATGCCTTCAATTTTCTGAATGCCTTGAGTTTTCTGAATCCCTTGAATTCTCTGAATCCCTTGAATTCTCAAAATTCCCTGAATTATCAGAATCCCCTGAATTCCTTGAATTTCTTAAATTCGCTGAATGCCTCAAATTTTCTGAATGCCTTGAATTTTCTGAATCCCTTGAATTCTCTGAATCCCTTGAATTCTCGGAATTCCCTAAATTCCTTGAATTCGTTGAATTTCTTGAATTCTCTGAATGCCTTGAATTTTCTGAATCCCTTGAATTCTCTGAATCCCTTGAATTCTCTGAATTCCTTGAATTCGTTAAATTTCTTGAATTCTCTGAATGCCTTCAATTTGCTGAATGCCTTGAATTTTCTGAATCCCTTGAATTCTCTCAATCCCTTGAATTCTCTGAATCCCTTGAATTCCTAGAATTTCCTGAATTCCTTGAATTCGTTGAATTTCTTGAATTCTCTGAATGCCTTCAATTTGCTGAATGCCTTGAATTTTCTGAATTCTCTGAATCCCTTGAATTCTCAGAATTTCCTGAATTCCTTGAATTCGTTGAATTCGCTGAATGCCTTCAATTTGCTGAATGCCTTGAATGTTCTGAATCCCTTGAATTCTCGGAATTCCCTGAATTCCTTGAATTCCTTCTTGTTCTGTTTACAATTCCCATCCCATCCACTTCTATCCCCTCCTTCACTAACTTCTTTTTTGCTTGTGCACTCTAATACTCCTTTTATTTCTTCTACCATTATTTCCATTTCCTTGTTTACATTTCCTTCCCCCATTTTGTTATTCCTGACTTTTTCTTCAAACTGTTCTCTACCTTCCATTGACCAATACCCTCTCCCTGCTCTTTTTACTTTTGCTTCCTTTTTAGCCTTATTGTTATTACTAATTTCTCCCTTTAGTGTCACTATTATGGGAAAGTGATCCGAATCTGCATAATTTCCTACCTCTAGTTTCTTAACCTTCTCTCTCACCTCGTCGTCCACCACCACATAATCAAATACCGTTCCCCTCTTTCCTCCTGAACGTGTATATTCCCCTTCCTCATCCCCCTCTATACCTCCGTTTAGGATAAACCATCCCAAATCCCCTAGGCTCTTTGCCTATCTTGTCTTTGAATTTTTTTCCTCGCTCTCGATCCCATTCCCTTCCTCCTCTATCTCCTGTTCTCGCATTGAAGTCCCCTCCTATTATAAGCCTAATCTCTTGCTTGTTTTCTTCCATCAGTTCTCTCATCTCCTCGGTTTTCCCCTGCATATCACCGTTCACATAAACCCCCACTATCTTCCACCTCTCTCCTTCCATATTTATCTCTTCTACTATTAATCCTTCTTTATGTTGTTTCAACTCTTTTTCATCCTTCTCTGTTATACATTCGTTCCTTTCCCCCATCACCATTCCTCTCATTGCTTTGCCTTTTTTATTCTTCCTCTTTGCATTTTGAACCTGCCATTTGTAACCTCTTGGTAATCTTCCCCTTACTCTTTCCCATCCCTGTTCATCTAGCCATGTCTCCATCAATACTAGTACATCCCATTGTTTCAAATTTCTCATAAGCTCCTTATCCTTTGTTTCTAAGCCTGCTATATTCCAGTAGCATATCTTCCAATCTTCCCCACTTTTGTTTCTCGTCTCTTTTTGTTCCCTACTTTATCTTATTCCTTTATCTCCCGTTCTTTTCTTTCCTAGTTAACCGACACCTCATCATTTACTATATTTTCCCTGCCCGCGTCCCAATTCCACCATACACCTTCTATCTGTATTCTCCCATACTCAACCCATGTTCTTCTCCCCTTTTTTCTTTCCTCTTCCGCTATTTTCCTTAACTTATACTGCATGTTCCTTTTTACCCATGTCAAATCATCCTCTATTCTCTCCGAGCTCCCATATAACACCCTCTTCTTTGTCATCACTTCCCTGTTATGTTCCCATTTCTCTAATTTCACTAGTACTGTGTGACCATTTTTAATTAAAAAATTTATTCGCTGTTCCACATGGAGAATCTTCGGGACTGGTTTCTTAAAAGTATGATGGGTGAATTTTTCTTATTTCAGAATATCATTATATGAAGTTAGAAACATAACCTGGAGTTTATTGGAGGTGACTTTGGTGATTACTTTCAATTAGAAAATGTATTACTTATCTTACAAGGAGAATCTTCGGAACTGTTTCATTACAAGTTCTAGGGGCGGTTTTTTGGGAGTTGCATTTAGGGTTGCATTGGATATCCTTAATATTATTACGTGCCTGTAATAAATAATGATTCATTCAAAGACCTGATTTTTTAATGTTAATTTTATTTTCGCACTCTGTGACCTAAAAAGCCTTGTGAAACAGATTTTCACTCAAATCCCATCATTTGTTTGAAATTTTGGTATCTGCTATTTTTTTATCCGCCATTTTGATTAGAGTTTTCAAATTTGTGACTTGTGACAAATTCTAAATCAAGTGGATCACTCCTGGCGCAACCTGCAACCTAACAACAACAAAATTCATACCATCAGAAAAATTATGATTTTTAAAATTAAATTTATTCAGAAAAAAGATCTTCCGGTTAGGTGCTCTAGAGCACCTGGCCGGCAATCAGTTGACCTGGCGTTCGAATCCCAGCGGAGCGAAAGGAGAAGATCTTTTTTCTGAATAAATTTAATTTGAAAAAAAATTTATTTATAGCTCCATTTAGTCTGAGAAGTCGTTAAAGAGAATTCATCATTATTATAAAAGAAGATAGATATTAGCAGTAATAATTTGTTTGAATAATTTTTTGCTGACTTCAATTAATTATTAACTCTTTTAAATTATTATTATTTAAAATTAATTATTATTCATTCTTCAAGTGAAAAGTAGACATGTTCTTGAAACTTTTTCAGTAAAAACCGCAACTTTCTAGCACCATTCAAATTGTATATTATTAACAATGATAATAAATTATTCAAACAATTAATTTTGTTAACTTCAATTATTCATTTGCCTCACTCTAGTTGAAAATTAGTCAAAAAGTGGAAAATTATTGAAAAAACTTCAATTTTATTTCTAGGAGGATATTGTTAACACTAATAATATACTGTTTAAACAATCATCTCTGGTAAATTTGAATTGACGATTGCCTTGATCTAACTGAAAAGTTGGAAGTTGGTTGAAAAATTCAGAACAAACTGCTACTTTCTAACTCTATTCTAAAAGAAAATAGCCGAAAACAATAATAAATTGTTTAAACGTTTTGTGTAAACATCTAATTTTTAGTATTAGGTAGTATTTGGTGTATTAGAAACAATTTTCATTATTGAGAATTGCAGAAAAATCATAATTGGCGCCAAAAACTTGCAAAACCCATTTTTTCTTATGGGATTTTTTGGGACCCTATAAAACAGACTTATGGGGGTGATATTAAAAAAAATGTTTAATAATTTGTATTCTATAGCTAATTTTGAAAAGAAATGTCGACCTCCAACTCGATTCACTTAATATTGACGATTCTGAATAAAATTTACAAAAACGTCTCATTCATGAATGAGGCTTGAGCAACCTCTAAATATTTTCTTTTTCAAAATGCAAAAAATGGATTTATTTTTTTGTGAATTCAAACCAATTTCCGGGCAATATGTGCGAAAATTCGAAAAAAAATTTTTGGACAACCCTAATGTACAAACGACGTACAAACGTATGTTAAAAGAAAATTTAAAAAAATTTAACTCTGAGGGGCCAACTTCACGGGGGTACTAGTTTTTACGATGAAAAAAAAGTTCATTCTAATTTTCCTGATTTATCAAGAAAGGTGTTGATGTCTTCAAAATAAAACTATTTTGTGTTCAACATTTTTCTCCACAATCAATAGTTTTCAAAAAAATTCCATTTTTATTATAAAAAGTTTTTGATTTTTGTTTTGCTTTTGTATTTTTTTGAGGAGAAGGATCAGAAAAAAATTCCAGATAATAATAAAGAAGAACTTTTTATTATTTTTAAATCGATATAGTGAAATTTGTCAAATTCGATTAACGAAAAGTGAGCCACTAAAGATTAATAGAAAATTACTAATGTATAGAATTCCTGAAAATAAAACAAGAATCCAACAACCGAATTTGGACAACCACCATAAAATGCTTCTACTGTAAAAAAATTTCTTTAGACAAAAAAAAATAAATCTATACGATACAAAAAATAATAAAATCAATATAATCTTATCTTTTTTTTAGAAAATTACTAATTGGATTAGAGGAGATGTTTCCTAATTTAATATTGGAAAAATTATTGCTTCGTAAACAAAAAATTTATTTAGGATTCATTTATTTATTTATTTATTTAGAATCTTAAGCCCTACAGTCCAGGACCATTTACAGGGCTACATGTACAAAAACATAGTTTTACTTCAAGCGCATGTTATGTCGATCCAATCGGTCTTACATTCCTAGTACATATTCTTTAGCTTTTTGCGTGAAATTTAATAGTGATGCGTTGAATGGATCAATATTAATAGTATTTGTATACATTAGATTTACATTGTTACATAACTAATAGAGAGGCGTTCTCAGTTCTAAGTTTGATGAAGGCATGGGAAGATAGAAAAGTGTTTACTGTCTTGTCTGATATTGAGGTACAGAGAATGGTAGTATAGAAAGCAAATATGGACAATCAATATAAAATTGAATTATTTTGAAAAGAAATAGTATAGACGCTAAAGTTCTTCTATCTTCCAAAGATCATACATTAAATCTGCGCAGTAACTGACCATAGTCAGATCCCGGAGGTAAATAGTATCCATCCTCTTTATAGGCTATAAATTTCAAAAATCTTTTTTGACACTTTTCTATAATTGCCTTGTACTTTACATATGTTGGAGACCAAGCTATTGATGCATATTCTAGTTTTGAGCGAACTTGTGAGTTAAATAGTATTTTTATTGGACTTATTGAGTTAAAATTTCTACATGTTCGCATCAAAAATCCTAAGGTTCTATTCGAACTTTTTATTAACGCATTTAACTGGTCGTCAAATGTTAGCCTTACATCAAAGATTAATCCAAGATCATGAACGACATAAACCCTTTTCAAGCTAATGTTATTTATTACATAGTCATTTATTATCGGATTTCCTTTTCGATGAAAAGATATTATGCTGCATTTAGATATATTAAGATGAAGTAAGTTATCTTTACACCAGTTATAAAACTTCATTACATTATTATTCAATGCATAAAAATCTTAAAGTCCCGATATTGGCAAGAAAATCTTGGTATCGTCTGCGTAAAGAAGGTGATATTCCGATAATACTTGACTGACATCATTCATGTATATTATAAACAAAAGAGGACCCAAGTTTGATCCTTGTGGGACGCCAGACGCCGGATAATATGCTTCTGACGAGTATCCACCATATTGTACATAATTCGGTCTATTACTAATGTATGATTTTAAGAGAGCAAGTAATTTATCTGGTAGACCTATGTTTTGAAGCTTCGATATGAGTATGTTATGATTAATTACGTCAAAAGCCTTTGAGAGATCTGTATATACTACATCAACTTGATCATATTGTTTCAAGAGTGTTGTTATAATTTGCGTGAATGTGGTCAGCTTTGTGACGGTTGATCTTTTCGGGATGAAACCATGTTGAGAATCAGAAACCAATGGTTTAAAATGTTTCCATACTTTATTGTATATACAGATTTCAAAGACCTTAAAAGATGCATTTAATATAGATATCGGTCTATAATTTGACACATCGGTGTTGTCGACTTTATTTTTGAATATCGGGCACACCCTAACGGATTTCCAGTTTATTGGGAACTCTCCACAGTAGAGTGCATGGTTAAAGATTGCTGTTAAAGGTGAGGCAAAAATCATGGCACAATCCTTTAGTACAAATCCTGGAGCAGAATCGATACCTGCAGTCCTCTTTGGACGAAGCGATTTTAATGCGTTCAGTACTTCACTAGTGGAAAAGTGCAATACGTCACCCATAAGTAATATATTATCTCGTGATAAGTCTTGGTTATCTAAACCGCAAGGTGGTCTAAAGACACTTTCAAAATAGTTTGCAAAGATATTGACAATTTGCTGTTGATTTTCAAACTGAGAATCTAGATAGGATACTGTGCCCGGTATTCTCGATGATTTTTTCATATTATTGACATAAGACCATAAACCCGAAGGGTTAGCTATCAGATCATTTTCGATTTTAAACATATAATTTTTGTGCGCAGTTTTTATTTGTTGATCCATATTTGCTCTAATAATTTGATATTTGCGTAGAATGTTCGCGTTCTTATACTTATTATACTTCTTATGTAGCTTCAGTTTCAATGAAAGATCTCGAATTATATTTTCTGTGTACCAGCAAGGAAATTTAGGGTTAGATATTTTTGAATACCTCGGAACATATTTGTCAAAAATTGTGTACAAGATATCATAGAGACAGTCACATGCAGTATGTGGATCATTACACATGTACACTGAAGACCAATCTATATTTGATATTGCGACATATAGCTTGGAGTAGTCACATTTTTTTAAATTATAATTGAGTAACGGAAAGTGTGGAGTAAAGTTACATATTGTAGAACCAATTTCTTTTAAGGTTACCAGTAAGGACAGAGCTGGGTGATGTCTATCCTCTTTTAAAATCGGTGGAATGGACCTAGATATGTGTATGTGAACGTTTGCTAATACAAGGTCTGTACATCTGAGGTTACTGTTTAAGATATTATTATACTGCTTTAGTTCAAAATGATCCATAAGCGGTATAAATAATTGAGATGTATTATCAACCTCTTTATTTGAGAAATGAGACAAAAATTTTGGTACATTAAAATCTCCCATTATAATGATTCTGTGTCCTAATAATTGACGCTGATCCATTATAATTTCAAAAAGAAGCTCATACTTTATATGCGTCATACAAGGTGGAATATATACTAACAATACGAATGTGACTATTCCATTAACATTTACTTTAATACACTCAATATCTACTTCTGTAATTAAGGCTTTTATATGATCTATATTTATTCTGCCAGATATGTAACATGTTTTGACTGCTAATAAAACTCCGCCTCCTCTTTTTTCAACTCGATCAGAGCGATACACAATAAAGAAATTAGGATCGAAAAATTCAGCATTATACACATTTTGTTTTAACCAAGTTTCAGTTAATGCAATTATGGATTGTATATAAAAATTTAAAAAAAGTCAAAAACATGGAAAATATGACAAACAGAAAAGTTGAAATAAACGAAACGATGTTGCAATATTTAAACTCTATTGAAACAGAAGAAGGTTATATTGAGAAACTGTTATCGTGGCCTCATCTGTTTTCATTGTCAAAATATTTCCTTCAGATTGTTTGAACAAAGTTAAGAAAGATAAGAATTCTTTACAGTCTTAAAATTATGATGGTGCAATATATGCTTTGAATTAATTAAGCATAATTCGGGGTCTTCCTGCGCTACTTTTCAACAGAGTTCTGTTTTCTCATTTTTCAAAATTTTTTTGGTGGTATATTTTACTTACTTTCTATAGAAAATTGCAATTATTTAGAAAACTTTGTAAACATTATTTCTCTTGAATAAGCATCAGCTCGAATAAGTATGAAACTTAGTGCTTAAAGAAGGTTATTTTAAATATATAGCTTATTTCCTTATGCAACATATACTTTGAGGTCTCTCTAAATCACCAACTTTATTTGATGTTTAAAACAAATCCCAACATTTTAGAAACCCACGTTTTCCATCTTCAGGGGAATCATTTTGCAAGAATAACCTGAAAAATGTGTAATTATATCAATCATAATAAATTTATATGGAGATGAACAATTTAAATAGATTAATGTATAGAATTCCTAACAATAAAACAAAAATCCAACTATCAAATTTGGAAAACCGCCACAAAATGCTCCTATTGCAATTCCTATAAACAAACAAATTTGTTTCTTTGGACAAAAATAAAAAAGAGGAAAGAAAAATGAGAAAGCAACCAACCAAATTTTTTTGGTTTTCAGGATTTACAATGGGAGCATTTTGTGGTGGTTGTCCAAATTTGATCGTTGGATTCTTGTTTTATTTTCAGGAATTCTATACTTTTACTTGAGTATTGGACGTTATATAGGATTTTGTATTTGATTTTCACGTAATTTAGAATTCTTAAATTTCAATTTAGCTGACTTGGATTGGAGGTCATTTCTAACGCCTTTTTTTTTTTATTTTATTTTTTTTATTTTTTTTTTAATCGGATCAAAGTTACATATGGTCCTGAAGCCTTCAGAAAGGTTAAATCATGGTGTAATGTCCACCTAAAATTAAGAGGTCTTCGGACAAGGTTTTTGATTGAATGTCGAAGAAATGATGTTTAACTTGAAAAAATATTTTTCTTGGATAACAAATTTCGAGATTTTGCTTTTCACATTAATTTTTACAATAGACAATTTGAACATAATTTAAAGAATTTGAAACTCTCGATGCTGAATTTACTGATCAAGGATGTTCCAAATCATGTTAATTTTTTTAAATTAAAAATTTCCAGAATAAGAAGTGAATTAGAAGTATGTTTACAAGATATAATCATTGATCTTTTAAAAAAACAGATTTTCCTTAATCGAAGATTTTCAAACAATGATAAAAAACATGATAACAAACTTTCTATTTTGATTCGTTAACAAACTAATGTTCAAGAGCAAAATTTAAATTTACACAAGATTTTTGAAGAAGAAGATAGGGATCCTTGGTTTGTAAATTTGGCAGATATTCCAATTCCTGATTCAGTACAGATATTCTCAGATTAGCTAAAGGTTTTAGTAACCACGTGACTTGCATGTTGGTGGCGGAAGTGAGAACGTGTTTAGTGACAGGTGGAGAGAGAATTTTACGGAATTTGTGTGGAAGGTGTGAGTGGAGTGTGAGGGTGGAGGCCGAGGAGGTGAGTAGGGTTGTGTGGGGTGAATTGGGGAGATAAAAAGTGAGTTTCAGCGTGGGTGGGAGGTGGTATCTAGCTAGATAGGGAAAGTGAGGTTAGGTTGGCAAGTAATCGGGGGAGTGCGTGGTCAGGAGTCCTGGGCTTTCGAGGGTTCAAGGGTGGTTCTCGAAAAGTTAGGGGATGCTAAGGGAGAGAAAGGGGTGTCTGCAGGGACTGAGGAATTGAAAAAAAAGGCGAAAAAAAAGGAAAATTTGGCGGCGAAAGACACCAACATTTGGCAGAGACATCTGTCGGTTGCGGCAGGTACTGCATGGATAGGTCCCAGTTACCGGCGGTAGAGCGGGAGGTGGGCAGCGAGAGTACTGGCAGTGCTGGTAGTGAAACCGACGGGGAGGGAATTTTCCACAAGCCACGACGGCCAACAACGCGTCGCCCGGTGTCGAGCGGTGCGTCGGGGAGAGGGAGAAATCGGGACGGTGGCAACGAAGGAAGCGAGAAGGTAAGGGAGAGAGCGTCAAGCGCAAGTGACGGGGAGGATCTCTTGAAAAGGAAGAGAGACAGCCAAGAGAGTCCGGAGAAAAGCGAGGTCGAGAGCCCGTTTAAAAAAAGCGGGATAACACCGAGGTCACCCCCCAAAAAAATGGAGGGGATGTTGGAAAAGGAGGCTGTCGGGATGTTGTTAGACGAGATCAGGGGACTGAGGGAGGACGTAAGGGGCACCAAGGGGCAGATGGAAGGTATGAGGGAGGACTTGCGAATCAGAGATGAGAAATGGGAAAAGGAGGTGAAAGAGCTGAGAGAGAGAGAGTAGATGGGTTAGAGAGGGAAAGAAAAGAAAAAGAAGTTAAAATAAAACAGATGGAAGAGGAGATTAGGGCGTGGAAAGAAAGGACGGAAAAAAGGCTTGAGAAGGTGGAGGGCAGGACGGAAATGGAAATAGGAGTCGGGGGTAGCGGGGGCGAGATTAAAGGTATTTGGGAGAGGGTAGGGAATATGATAGAAGAGAAAGTGGGAGAGCGTAGGAATGAAAAGGAGGAGAGGGCGGATAGGGAAAGGATAAGGGCAATGGAGTTGAGAATGGAGAGAAAGGAGAAGGCAGACAGGAGAAATAATATTGTGATAAGAGGGTTGAAGATGAAGAGCGGGGAAGAAAGGGAGGATGTGGAAGCGCTGCTACAGAGCATAGGGTGGAATAAAGGCAGGGTAGGGAAATTTAAGTTGGAGGGGAGAAAGGAGAAAGAAGTGGCGGTTGTGGAGTTGGACAGCTGGGAAGAAAAATTGGGGGTAATCACGATTTGACGAGAAAGGAAAGGGATGTACAGAGAATGCTGTACGACAGGGCTAGGAGGGAGAGGAGTGAAGGGAGATCGGCGAAGGTAGGATATCGGAAAATAAAAATAAACGAGAAAATGTGGGTGTGGGACGAGGAGAAAGAGGTGTTGAAGGAAGTGCAGGGGAATTTGTTTCGTAGGAAGTAGGGGGGTGGGGGTAATGCAGGGTAGAGGAGTTGTGAAGGTGCTTTACTGGAACGTAGCAGGGGTAAAGAAGAAGGATGAGGAGTTCTGGAGGTATATCCAGGAATTTGATGTGGTAGGACTGGTAGAGACGTGGGTGGAAAGAAAGGAATGGGATAAAATAGAGCCAAAGCTGCCAAGGGGGTATAGGTGGAGACTCCAGGAGGCGGTCAGAGTGAAGAAGAAAGGAAGGGCTAGTGGGGGAATTATAACGGGGATTAGAGATGGATTAGAGGAAGAAGCTCACGGAGAGGAAGAGGGGGAGGGAGTGCAAATGAGGAAAGTAAAGATAGGAGGGGTAATGTGTAAGTTTGTGACAGTGTACAATAAGGATGGGATGGAAAGAATTAAAGAAAGGGTGGAAGACCTGTTAGGTGAAAGAGAAGAGGGTATGGT
>CAKNYM010047509.1:913-74582 GCA_932195095.1 Andricus curvator | reverse complement strand
TTTTTAAGGCCAGCAGGCTAAAAAATAAACGTTTATCTATCTAGTAACCACGTGATAAAAATTAAGTCAAAACAAATGATGGAAATATTTAAAGATGTTGAATCAAGTATACACAGGAGTATTTACTTTCCAATCGTGATAATTTTGATTTAGTGAATGAAAATCCGTTGAAACAATTAGGAAGAGACACTTTAAAGATTCTAGATAATTGGAGAAAGAATCGACTTTTTGGAAAAGATGTAAGATGGACTGATATAAATACCGTAGACACAGTTCTTGCAAGATGTTATGGTTTGAGAAAGATTCATAAAGATGGCTATCCTTTGAGAATAGTTATTTCAATTGTTAACACTCCACGAAATTTGTAGAACAAAACTTTAATTTGATACTTAAAGACTCCATTACAACTTAAAAATACAATATCAAAAATAGCTGGGAATTCAAAAAAGTGGTTATTCAAAAAACTGTTCTTGATGATCATGTAATGATTTCTTTGCATGTTGTTGCAATGTTTCCGAATATACCCCTTGAATTAGTTAAACAGGTCAACAAGATTTCATTAAAGAAATAGTTTTTATTATGAACTCAACTTATTTTAAATTCAATGGATCTTTTTATAGGCAAAAGTTTGGTACTCCAATAGGTTCAGTCATTTCTTCGATTTTGGCAGAAATAGTTATGGAAGATTTGGAGGTCTTCGCTTTCAAGAATCTAGATTTTATTTTGCCCTTTTACTTTTGGTATGTTGATGACACCTTATTATGTATTCCTCTAGCAAAGTTGTAGGAAGTTATCGATGCTTTTAACAGTTTTCATCCGAAACATCAATTTACTACCAATTGGTATAGGAAAAGTACATATTCAGGTAGAACTTTAAATTTCTTTTCGGCTCATCCTTTTCAAAACACAAATAACAAAAAGAATGATTAATTTCGAATTTTTTTACGTCGTACCTTTGCATCGGCAAAAATGCCGATGATTTGGTTGAGATTGCTTCTCAAGCTATTAGCCACTTCACGTTCAATTGACAAAACACTCAAGCAACTTGAACGTTCTTGGCTCATACAGCTTCGCAAATAGTTTTTTATAATTTTCAGTTTAGAAAAAGATCTCTCAGCTGCAGCAACCGTAACAGGAATGGTTAGGAACAAAATCAAAGCTGTGCACAAATCTGAGAAACTTGTAGATAAAGCGAAATTTTCGATAATTAACAAATCTGCAAATTGCTTTACAGAACGCAATTTCGTTCTTGAGACATGATCGGAGACTTATCAACTGTTCAGGAAATTTGGCACCAATATCTTCAGCATAAGTGTCAGCAAGTTTTTCTGCTTCCTTGAACAATTGACCCGGAATTGTGCTTCTCCATCAGAGAGTCTTTCATCTTCGCATAACTCTTCAAAATATTTTTTAGTTTTTTTGATTCGCTTGGTGCAAAATTCAATCCTGACCCTCCAATGAGCACTCATTTGAATCGCGGTTTCTTTTGCCGCCTCGTAGTTATTTCGAAATTCTTGTAATTCTTTATGGGCTTGCTTGAGCAGAATATTTGCTTGAGAAAGTTCGACGTCTGTCTGTTGGAGAGCTTTCGTATCACATTTGTTGTCGCCAGAATTTTCGCATGCAAAACTACTTGAAAAACAAATTCGAATTTTTCCATCTCCTTTCGCAAAGTAATTGCTTCGTTCCGCTCAGCCTCAGAATTGCTTGTGATGATGATTTTGGAAAGCGCCTTCAAAATATCGCAATACCTGAATGCAATGGCTCGTAAAGAATCATCCCGGGATGACCATCGAGTTGGACATAGTCGTTTCAGTTTCAATTTAGGGTTCTTTGCTTTTTCCGTTGAAAGAAAAGTTGATAATAACTCCCACCTTTTCATACTATTAGCAAAAAAACGTAAATTTTCTCAATTAGCTTATAAAGTTTTTGAACTTCTGGTATTGCGGCCATCGAAGCATCGTTGAGGATAAGATTTAATCTATGCTCTGCGCATTGAACGAATATTGCTTTTTCCTCTTTATCAAGAATTTTCTTTTGGACCCCGTTGTAAATTCCCCTCATCGAGGCAGCTCCATCGCATCCTTGTCCTCGACATTTTGAAAGTTCGATTCCATTTTTTCGTATTTCGTCGAGTATTTTTGATTCCAATCCAGCAGCCGTTTGATCATCAACTTTTTCAAATCCTAAGAAAGATTCGACGATTTTCAGATGTACTGGTTTTTCATTTTAATCTTTTTCGATTTGCACATATCTAAACACTTGACTCATTTGGTCGATTTTAGATATGTCTTGAGTCGTATCTATTATGATGGAAAAAAATGGCGCTTCTTTAATTTTTTTGATGATTTTATTTTCCACAGTTTTAGATAGGAGACCGATTATCTCATTTTGGATTTGAGGGCTGAGATATCTAATCGAATTTTCTGGCTTTGTGATGAGTTCTTTTAAAACAGGATCGTACGTTGCAATGATCTATCGATGTCCTCGAAGTGGAAGATTGCATTTAGCCAGAGTGAGAATTATGTTCATAATTCGGTCCAGAACTTTGCACCAAAAGGATTTCTCATTGAGAACTTGATCTTCAAGTTCTTTATCAATCACAGATTTATTGACTCTCCACAATTCGTAACTTATGCAAGCGTTGCAATGGATCGTTGATTTTTCGTGACATCCAATTTTGTCGCTCAATTTTGCACAGTTGCGTACTCCATTTACCCAAGTTGACTGATAAGTGGGACATCCTCTATCAGCGAATGACCAGCAAACCTCACAATAAGCGCAATCAAGAACTTCTGAATAACACAGCCATGTTCGTGGAATTTTTAATCCAGCTTTGTTAGTTGACTCGTAAAAACACCGAGAAAATCGAGTATTCGTATTTTCATCTTGTGAAAACGGTCCCATCGGCACATTATTCCATTGCGAATTAATGGAAGTTGCGATACTTTCTTGTGCCGAATCTTTATCAGAAAAATCGTTAGTACTAGGGTCCAATGATGCGACGACTTTATCCGTTTCAGTTTTTTCCAGATGAATATCCTCAATAGAATTACTCTTCCCAGCATCCTCATCAGGTTCTTCTTTCTTCTCTTTTTGTTGCGGCGTAAAAAATCAGGTTATGGATTTTAATTTTTCTGCAGAGGCTTCTGATTCTAATTTCATTTTTCTTTTTTGAGCGCCACTAGGATAAATGCGTTTAGTCATTTTTAATAATTTTATCTGAAACATAGAATTAATTGTTTGATACCTGTCAATTTTCTTAATTTTTTGAATACCCCATTCGAATCAGGATTAAGCAACTCACCAGACAAAAATATCATAAATATTAAGCGGAGAAACGTGGTGCCATAAAAAACAAGTCTAGTATAAACTTAGACTTCTTCAAGTGATGGTTAAATGCATTTTATTATTAATTGATAATTATTGTCAAATAATTCACGATCAAATACGGTATTATGCTCTGACAGCTTTTACTAGGCAGACTGGACAGCAGGGGTGCTAACCGCCTATATAAAACAATAGACGGTTGGCACGTCTGCTGTCCAGTCTGCCTGCCAATCAATACCGAGTATTAATCATCATGCGCGCATGGCGCAGGCACGTGTGCGTATTTTCACGCATGACGTGAGTTCATATCCCAGCTAACCTGTTACCATCCTGAAAGGTTCCTGAATGATCACATGTTATCAGAGGAATTGTTACTTGTATCTCAGTCTCCTAGCAGGTAACGGCATAATCGCCGTAGTTTACTAGGGAGGCGTGTTTGCAACCGTTCCCTGTCAGACTAGTAACATGGCGGTAACAGCCGGCAGCGATCTTCATTTATACATATACATTTTGGGTCTAACCTCTATAATGTAATTTCTTTTTCGTAAGGGTTCAGCTGATAAATATCTGTTTTTTTATAAAAGCTTTGTTCACATATTATTTCCCTTTTCTGGAACTTATTTATCGTTTAATTATGTTCCTTTCCAACATTTTTGCAAAAATATTCATAATTATAATTCCGAAACGATGTATATTTTGAGGTTAAGCTGTCATTGCACGTTGCGTTTCCAAACATCACTTTGTTACAAGCATGTGATTACAATGGCGGGATAATGTTACCTGCTTCGCTTGTAATTTGTTACTACTTTGAGTGGGAAATATATTGTCACTGGGTGACCAGCATGGAAGTCACCAGTGACTGGTTTTTTTAATCTTGTTACAATTATGTGACTATTCGGACTAGTAACTGTGTTAGCTGGGATCAGCACGCAGATGTGTCCTCCATGGAGGCGCATATTCCAGGCATGTCGTGCAAGGCACGTGCGTGCGCACATGAAGCAAGCACTCAGTGCGCGTACGTGGAAGGTCTTGAAATTGTTTATTTATAATAAAATGAAGTATCAAAAAGATTGAATTTTATATTTTTATTTTATTTCTGCTGTGAGTATATAAAAAAGTCTTTGCAGTATTTATTTACTTTTCATGTTTTGAAAGAAAAACTCGTCGAATCTTGCACACAATATGCACCATATGCACAATGCACACAAAATTGTTACCAGGAATGCTAACCTATATAACCAGGTTTAACATAATATTTATTCTCTCGTTTCCCGAATAAAGTGCAAAGTAAATGGATGAATTGTTAAATTTCGGGTTTATGCAACTTCTTATACTAATATTTAATGCATATAAATGTTGAACATAATGCAAAATAAATCAATGTTGTCGGTCGAACCGTTAATTACTTTAGAAAACAGGCACTATAAAGTCCGCGAGATGGCATGTGATCGAGTCGCCATCTTTTCGCGCACCTTTTCAAATTCTGAAAAATGATTATTCTCTCTGATGGTTAAAAATTGAACTATTTTGTGAAAATTTGTTTTCTTTGTTTAAAATTTTATTATTTTGTTGACAAACAGTTTATTAGTGGAAGATTCTACTATTCTTCTGAAAATTCGTTTTTTTGCATTAAAATTAATTTTTTAACTGAAAATTTACCAATTCCATTTTATGTTGAAATTTGACATTTTTAGTTTGAAAACTTGACTATTTGTTTGAAAATTAATGTCTTTTGTTGACGATTTTTTTTGTAAAGAATTAATCTCCTTTATTGAAAATGATGCGTCATTTTAGTTGAAAATTCATCACTTTGGTTGAAAATTTATATTTTTTTACTGAATCGTTGTTTTTTGTTAAAAAATTATCTTGTAACTGTAAATAAAACTATTCCAGTTGACGATTCATAATTTTAGTTGAAAATTTATCATTTTATTTGAAATTTCAACTATTTGTTAAAAATTCGTTCTTTTTTCGTTCAAAATTAATTTTTTAGCTGGAAATGTAACTATTTCATCTTTATTGTAAATTTATCTTTTTTAGTTAAAAATTAAACTATTTGGTTGTAAAATTTCTTTCTGGGTTTCGATTTAATACATTTTATTTTGTTAATTATTAGTTCTTACATGTTTTTTTTATGAACTTGTAACTTTCTGTTTTAATATTATGTTTTAACTTCTTTTAATTTTATGTTTTTAAAAATATATTTTTATTTTGCACACAATCAATTTTTAAACATTCTTTTTTGTATTTATTTGAATTTAAAATTTAAAACTCTTTTTGATAGATAATAATAATTTATTTATATTCACTTTAGCAGATTGCAAACTGCATTCATAGTGCGCGCATGTATGCGTCGCATAGTTCCGTCACGGGGTGATTGTACGCAAGCATTTCGTGCGCGCATCGACGTGCGCGAAACGTGCGCGCACGAATTGTTATCTGGGCACTTACGTTAATTTACGAAATGTCAGAGTCTTGTATATATAAAAATTTCTCTAAAAAATAAGATGGAATTAGAAGTTAAATTGTCGTAAGCACGATATTGAGGTTAATTTAAGAGATAATAGAGTATTATGGTTACCATATTTCAAAATTCAGTAATAATTCAGATTTATGTGGTGTAAAATTTATAGAAAAATATTTTTAAAAAACTTTAGAACTGATATAAGAACATTATAGAAAATGGTAAAAAACATTTTAATACGAGAGCAGGATAGAAAAGCATCCTGCTCCCATAAAAATGACTCCAAAAGAGACCGTCAAGAAGAATCAACTAACCTGACCATAGAATAGGGAGGAGAAAAAGGCGCGAATTTTTAAAAGTAAATATAACATATATATTATTAGACGGTTATTCAAGAAAGTAGAAACTAGCAAGATGATTTATGTAATCAATTTGTAAGTAAATCCAAAAAAGAATTATTTTTATAAAATTTGTGATACACTTTTATAGAGAAAATTTTAGAATAAAATTGTAAGATTCATGATGATACTAAGATCCTAAGATACTAAAAATATTATTAATCAATTCTTGAATTCTTCTCGAAAGTCCATGAATTTCAATAATAATTTGAATAAATTTTCGTTTTATCACCTTATACGTATTAGAATTCAGTGCATACCTACGTAAAACCAATGTGGATAGCACACTAAATTCAAATTAAACAGCTTGACATTCCTCAATTTTCAAGTAAAAATATTGCATTTTCCACGAGATAGACGGTTTTTTAACCAAACCGTTGAATTTTCAAACAAAAAGATTGATTTTCTAAAAAAGATGATTTTTTAACAAAATACATGAATTCTCAACCAATTATTTAAATTTTTAACTAAAAAGGATCAATTTTCAAAGAAGCAATAGAATTTTGAAATGAAAATATCAGTTTTTGAATAAAAATGAAATAGTTAAATTTTCAGCTAGAAAAAATTAATTTTCCACACAAAAAAAACAACTAAGTGTCCGCCAAAGTGATGAATTTCCAACTAGAATGATGAATCTTCAACTGGAGTATATGAATTTTCAAACAAGAAGAATAATTTTTTAACAAAAAGATTAATTTTCTACCAAAAAAGAGGATTTAAAGAAAAAAACATAAATTTAGAACTAAAAAAACCTTTTTTCAACCAAGTAGTTACATTTTGAAATAAAAAAGATCAATTTTCAACCACAAATGGAATAGTTCATTTTTCAGTTAAAAACATGAATTTTCAACTGAACGGATGAATTTTCAACTGAAATGATGAATATTGATCTGGAATAGTTGAACTCTAAGCCAAAATGATAAATTTTTAACTAAAAATAATTGTCAATCAAAAATTGATAAGTTAAATTTTCAGTTGAAAAAATTAATGTTCAACCAAAGAGCTAAATTTGCAGCTAAGATAATTAAATATTTGACTGGAAGAGTTAACTTTTCAGTTAAAAAAAATTAATTGCAACCAAAACAAATAAAAATATTTAAAAAAATAGTTAGCTTTTGAAACAAAGTGATGAATTTTAAACTAAAATGATGAATATTCTAATTGAAATAGTTACATTTTAAACCAAAAAAATGAATTTTCTACTAAAATGATGAATCTCTAACTAGAATAATTTAATTTTGCAACCAAAAACAAGGATTTTTAACCAAGACCGTTAATTTCTACCAAAAAAGACGAATTTTCAAACAAAAAATATAATTTTTCAACCAAAAATTGAAGAGTTAAATTTTTAATTAAAAAATTTAATGTTCAACCAAAGTGGTGAATTTTTACCTAAATTAATGGAATTTTTTATTTTTAGATTAAAAAATGGATTTTTAACAACAAAAAACAAACAAATTTTTAGCAAAATAGTTAAATTTCCAGTAAAAAAAATTAATTTTCAGCCAAAGAAAAAACGAATTTTAAACAAATTAGCTGATTTTTCAACCAATGAGATAAATTCTCAAATGAAATGATGAATTTTCAGCCAAAAAATAAACTTTTAACAAAAAAGTATAACTTTCAACCAAGTATTTAAATTTTCTCTCCAAAAAGATGAATTTTGAATAAAAAATGTAGTAGTTCATATTCAAATGAAAGAAGATAACATTTTTTTATCGAAAACAGTTGAATCCAACAAAAAAGACAGATTTTTTATTTAGAGAGAATAAATTGCAAACAAACTGTTGAATTATCAAGCAAAAAGATCAATTTTCAGCCAAAATTAGAATAGTGAAATTGCAGTTAAAAAAAAAATATTCTGGAAAAAATGAATTTCCAACAAAATAGTTTAATGCAGTTATATAAAGCTACTTTAACAAATGAAGAATCACTGTTATTTAATTTTATATCGCAAGTTAAAAAAAAATCAAGCACGCTCTCAAAAAAATTCCCTGACTTAAAAAAAAAATCTCAGACATTTCAAGGTTTTTCCAGGTATATAAAAATTCTCTGACAACCAGGTTTTCTTAAAGGTATAGGGTAGACACCGTTTTATTAGAAAATTACTTATTCGATTAACCGAGATATTCCCTGATTCAACAATGGAAAGAAACTAATTGTTTGATACAAATAAATATATTTACTGAAGACTGTATATAATAATTAAAATAAGATTATAAAAATGAGAAAAATTGAAGAGTTCACAAAAATAATGCGATGGGGTGCCATTCTTGATTGTATTGTCTAATTATTTAAAAAAAAAGTTATAAACATGGAAAACGTGAAAAAAAGAAAAGTTGAATAATGTTATATCGTTTCTTAGAGGAAATTAGATGATACGTATTTCTACGATTTAAAAAAAAAAATTGACAAAGTTACGATTATAGGATTATGATAATTGAAAATACTAATTCAACTAGTGACAATTTCACTGGTTCAGTTTAAGAGAGTGAAAAGTGAAATTTAAGGAAATAGGGTTGATTTAAGTTGTTGTTGATTGATGTTCTCCTACATTATTGAGGTCCTTGCATGCAATCACTTGAAGATGATAAAAAGTCTATTTAACCTTCTAGCGTACCCTTAGGGTACCTTTGCTCATTTATAAAATTTGGAAAAAATTAGTCGATACACAAGAAATTAGCGAAAAATATAAGTGTGAGTTTCTTTAAAATCTACTTTAAATATTTTCAAACAAATCGTCGCAATTTTGCCTGGTTTGAGATGGAGTCGATCATATAGTTTAATCAATTAATTCAACAGTCAAAAAAATAATTAATTTACTACCTATAATTTGTCTTTGCAGAATTATCTTCTGTAATTTGCTGCATAGAACCTCCTGCTATTGATCTTCGTGCCATTGATATTCCAGCTAATGTGAACGCTATGACCATTAGAGGACTATTCCTCCACCCGCCGGAAGTAGGATTGGACCAATCTCATGAGTACATAATTGGATTTGCCGAAAAAACACGAAGTGGTGGATATATCTTGATTCCAATGTTCGCTGAGATACCGGAGTTTCATGGTAGATTCGGAAATATTAAATTACGCAGAGAAGGCGAAAGGGCTCAGCATTATGTACCAATAATGCCAGGTGATCCTATAATTAGCCTGTACCACCGTAAACTTAACAAATCACAAATTCGTCCTGCCCGTTACATGCAGATCTTGAACATCCCAGATCCTGCAGCAATAGAAACACCTTACCGCACAAATCGTCCCACTCATCAAGCAAGTCCCTCTCATGTGCAAACAAATCGTCCCCGTCAGCAAGCAAGTCCCTCCCATGTGCAAACAAATTCTGCCAGTGGGGAAGAAAGTCCTTTTAGTGTGCACAGTCCTAGCAGTATGTACTCACGTTCCTTCAGCGAACACGAAGTACCTGAAGTTCACCCCAGATAACACAGTGATCAGGCGATCACATCACAATCAGGGAGTGAAGCTGATGCAAAATATCATTAGTGACATTTACCACACGTCACATGAAACAATATCTTTTGAGGAGAAGATAATCATGATATTGCTATCAGTTATACGTTCTCTGATTACTGATGTTTCCGTTTTTTACTATGAAAGTACATATTTTTTTTTATGAATGCAATTCAAGTTGTCCAGTTATGAACTTTTATTTGAAAAATGCATGAGGAGAAACACATCTTATTCAAATCATCCATATGGAACAACCATTTTCTTATCTGCTGGTACAATTTGAATAGGAACTGCAACTAATGGTATTGTTGCGCCAACTAATAAAATAGCAGTACCATATCTTACTAACTAAATAGTTGGCCCAACTAACTATTTTTTTCATTGAACCGAGTTACACAGGCGAGCCTACAGTAGACTGTTAGAAAAATCTGTACTAGATTTAGTATACATGTAATGGAAGCAAGAATGCACAGCATGAAATTAAATTTAGTATACCAGCGTACAGTAAATTTAGTATATGCATATACTGAATTTAGTATGCAGTCATATGAAATTTAGTATACGCGTATACTAAATTCAGTATACATGCATACAAAATTTAGTATACGCATATACTAAATTCAGTGTACGCGTTCTCCATCATCTGTAAACATGATCAGATGAAAAATGAAATCAAAGAACAAAGTTTTAATTTTCAAATAATCATATCGTTAAGCTACATTTACATCAATAACTTGCACATACCTTTTGAAGAGAAGACTTTGCAGATCCTCACGCGGAGAAAGAAGCCGAACCTTTTGGCATTACAAAGAATTCAAACAAATGCAGCGGCATACGAGCCTGCCACCGGCCACGTTGCCCGACTCGCGTAAATGGAAACGCGCTTGCGCAGCTGAATATAGTAAACACGTATATGAATTTTAGTATACAGACATTATGAATTTCATATGCGTGAAAGAAAGTTAATAAATTTAGTATACATATAACATCATAAAAGAAATGTAGTATACGTGAGTATACTAAAATTACAAAGTGTAATGAATTGAGTAAACATATAGGAAATTTAATATGCCCGTGTATACTAAAATTGCAAACATTTCTAACAGTGTATGCCTGCCTAGAATGAGCTAGCTTAAATGAGAGTGACCAGATTCGCGTCGGCGCAGAAGCCGCAGGGACTCCACGTGTGCGACAGAGAGCCACTGCCGAAAACGCTTTTGCGCCGACGCGAAACTGAGCCACTCTCGTATTTGAGCTAGCTTATGCTAAGCTGGCCTACTGTAGGCTCGCCGGTGTAACTCGGTCCATTGAGGTACATTCTAAAGACGTCTTCAGGATATCTCAGTGAGTGCAGTTCCACCGACCAAGCTTCGGCGGCGTGGCATCGCTTAAACGTGAGTGGCGCGGCGTATCCAGTGGCTCAGAGGTGGAGGGGATACATAGGTTGGAAAGAGAAGGCAGATACCACTCTCGGTCACCTCGCTTACTCCTGTGTATCCCCTTCACCTCCAAGGCGCAAGATAGGCCGCGCCACTCACGTATAACCGACGCCACGCCGCCGAAGCCTGGTCGGTAGAACTGCACTCAGTGCCCACAGGGCTCTTTGATTTTGTTTCTTCAGAAAGTTAATATGTACTTACCTCAGTCAAAGTTCGTCTTATTCCTTCAATAAATAAACAATTTTACATTATATTTATTGTGAACGGCGGCAGTAGTTGAGCGGTGATTCTCGACACATCAAGTTTCGGACGTTAAGCATGGAAAGGTGCGGGTAGTGTTCGGATGGGTGACCGTTTGTTGTTTGCAATTAGTCGTCTTTTTCACTGCGTTTAACTTTTTTTGAGTGGAAGGTTTAACGTCGATGATGGAAATAGACACTCGATGATATGGAATGTCTTTATGTAAATTCGACTGTCGGTAACCGCCTGTGGTTGGGACAGGTTTTCTGCAGTTTTCCTCTCCCATGGCCAAAAGCCCAAGTGAATGTAAGAATTCCTACTGAAAATGCGGCTGCAGACGATAGAGGATACTTACTAAGGTTAGGTTTTATAAATTTAAATGTTCAGAAATTGTGTAGATCTAAATAATAAAATATAAATAAATCAAAAAATGTAATTCATTTCTTTGCATTTGTTTTTATTTTCCCCATTCTGCCTTTTCTGAATGAATGTATCATTTTCTTATTTAAAAATAAAACTTCATCGTCCTTACAGAAAATTACTAATCTTTGAATTGCATAATAGCTTCTCTTGGTTCTTCTAAATTGCATATAATGTCATCAATATGAAGTGTAATTGCTACTTCAGTGTGGCAGAAGCAGATTATTGACCTAAAAATAATGTAAAGGGACCAGTAATATAGCCACTAGTGTAATAATAACAGGAATATTTTCAAGAATATACATTAGTTACACTGTTGGTGTTAAGGAGGGCGTATTGAAATAAATAAAGTTCTTTTTGGCCGGTCAGTATGGATATATCTTATGATAAATCTAATATTTCCGAAGCTTTGCAGTTACAGGAAACACACGTAGTCGAAAAAAATGTAATATTTCTGCAAATTGAAAAGTACATAGAATCCTATTATCAATTTGAGGATAAAGAAGATAAAGTAAACAAATCCTTCGTGTCAAGAAAAAAAACCTGCATAGTTGCATTTTCAAGAAAATAATTATATTTTCAACTAAATATTACAATTTGTAATCAAACATATACCCAGGTCGCACAGGGAGTGGTCATGATGAATGGAGGGGGCAATATCTTGGATCGGACAAATCAGCCGCAAAAAGGAGGCATCAAAAGGACAGCTTTCGGTCAACAAATTTTTTCAGCTTTCTAATTCTGAAGCTGAAGCTTCATCAGAGCTTTCTTTGACATCAGGTCCTTTGGTACCACATGAAGACACTGCCCACTCTATCGATGATGATGTTAACATTCTTTCTCTCTTAGAAACAGCTTCCAAGGATAATGCCAGAAATAATTTATTTATTTATTCATCTCGATTGTTGCCTTTATTGCCCCCCATTATTGAATCATATTTTGATAAAGGATCACCTACTTTAAACATTGATATTGATATCGAACGTCGCATGAAAGTTTGCATCAGTGTTTTTCAAAATATTGTATAGGTGAGCTATTGACCTTCATTTTTAAGAAGAAACAACGGAATGGTGAGACTGTGCTTAGAGACTGGTTGGTCCGAAGCAATGTGAAGGAAGCCCTTTATTTTTTACCGTGCAGAATTTACAGAAAATTCTCGCAAGCTCAGAAATTAGCTTTGACATCACTTGAAGGCTATTTTCCGCTGCACGAAAGTGGAACAAGCTGCACGAGAAAATCTCTGAACATGAAAGTAGTGTCTCGCACAAAAATTATTATATCCAGTGGAATGCAGAACAAAGGAAATTAAAAGCAGAAACTTTGCTGGAATACTTGATGTTTAGGTTCATACAACAGAAGCGAGAAGTGTGGAAAGAAATCCTAATGCGACTACCCACTTCTTAGTGACCACCTACGAAAAGTTCGCCGCTCTCAAGAAGCTGGGAAAAGATTACAGGTGCATTACTTATCAGCAGATATTCAGAATGAGTTTGTGGTTGTGTGTGCAAATAAAGTGATAAATTGTGTTCTTCAAGAACGCGAGAAAGCAAAGTATTATCCACTGATTGTGGATGCAACTCCAAATTTCCCTCTCGTTGAACAAACTGAATTTTCAATTTGCTATGTCGATTTCACTAATGAAAATGGAGAAGCATATAAAGGCGAACTGCGTCTATTGCCCTTTGCGGACTCTACTCGAACACAGGCGAGAATAATGACTGCCAACCGTCTGTCTCTTCTGCCTGCGCTTAAGAAGTTGACAGTTGTCTTGCTGGCCTTATATTTTTTCGTGCCGTAGCCAAATTGTATACAATATTTAATTCCAGTCCACAGAGATGGTAAATACTGTAGGAGAAATGGATTCCACCTCTCGAACTCGCTGTTTGGCCAGGATTGACTCCGTGAAACTACTTGCTTCTCATCTTCTAGGATTGGCAGAAGCGCTGGATAAGGTTTCATTATTGAATCTGACAGCAAAATGGCTATGCTCGCTGTCACCTGTAAAAATTTTAAGAGGAATTTCTTCAAGAGGAAACCGAGAGAATTCGCAAATGGAAGAAAGTGGCAGACGTGACTACGGTACTATGTTATCCTAGACCATGTGATAAAGGATGAAACTGCGGTTTGAAGCAATGCACGAATTTTGTAAAAGTTTCTTTGTTCTTTGCGAAGTACGCATATTATCGGAAGACGAAATTGAAAAAGAAGCAATTGATCGGGTGAACAGATGCCCTACAGACCAGCAGCATGAGCTAGTCGATGAAACTAAGATGTTGAAATCAATTTTTGTTGCAAATTTCGACGAAGAAATCTGCAAACTTTAGAGTTAGTCATTGCTCTTCAAGGAACGAATTTTAGATGCTTGTTTTCAAATTCTAGCATTGCCCTTTGCATCTTTCTGACAGTCTTCGTAACAGTGGATAATGCTGAGAAAACATTTTCCTGTTCTCATTTTGCGAGAATAGCTAAATTGTAAGAAATAACTGACGATTTTGATCCAAAGAAGGCTAGAAGAGCTAATCTTTAAGACAAAAGAAAGCTCACTGTATGATACATCTAGTGGTGGTATTTCTAATAATGTTTGAATATTTTGCTGCCCATGTCCTATTTGGCAATTGGATTTCGGCAATTAAAAATCTTCTACAAAGCAGCGTAGTAAAGGGGGCAGGGGGCATCCCTGTAAAAAGGAGAGCATTGAAGTAGATTATATGGCATTGAAAAAATCGTACACTTTAATGCCTATAAATCCAAACAAATTAAAGTGGCTTCTTTGTGATGCCGTTGATTTAATGGCATTAAATGCACTTGAATGACCGTATCAGTTTAATGCCATGCAATGCCTTCAGCGATCGAAGGCATAGAATGGAACCAATGCCGTTCAATGCTGTTGAATTACCAAATAAGTCGAATGCCATTTAATGCTTTTTCCGACCGGATATATCGAATACAATCAATGCATTCGAATGCCGTTAAATCAACATTCGGACAAAAACGGAATTTGTGTTGATTTATAGGCAATAAAGTGTACAATTTTTTCAATGCCATATAATCCACTTTAATGCTCTCCTTTTTACAGGGATACTAATAAATAACCCCGGGGCCCGGAGCGGTTTTCAGCGGCCCTGCTATTTGATACGGTTTCTTCATTGCTCCAATAAAGGTCATAACTTGACAAACTAGAAAAAAAGCCGTATCATTTAGAAGCTCGAATAAGATAGCGACTAACGCATGTAAACTGAAAAATGTTCATTAATATTTATTAGTCAAACCCTCATCAAAATTATACATCAGCTGGTTTCCTTTATGTCCAGAAAATGGATACTCTGATTGCTTCTCTATTTTTCATCTTGTCTGTTTTTCCTAAAGGTAAGCACAATAATATCCATAATTTAAACTGCATTTTTCGTTCCAGTATATTCATTTGCTATTCCAAAAACAGAAAAAACAAAAGTGAAAATGTGTTGCAGGTAAATTTTGAGACGGTTAAAAATTGAAAGTATATTTCATGGATTACTAAATATTTTTATTACTTTAAAACGAGTATTTTATCAAATAAAATTGTCCATTCAAACAGAATTAAAATAGCACTAAAACAATCTGCGATGGTCGGGATTTTCTGTGAAACATTTCTTCATGTAGTCGATAGTTCAGGAGTGACACTAGTTTTACCCCTGTGAAGTTGGCCCCTAGAAGTAGAAATATTTTTAATTTTCTTTTTACATACGCTTGTACCGTTTGTACATCCAATATTTTCTTTTATACCCTCCTGGTTACCAAATTAGGGTCAAATTTGAGTTCGGGGAGCTAACTTCATGTATAACCCCCAAACAAAAATGTTCGTTTTGCATACGTTTGTACTGTTTGTACATACAATATTTTCGTTTGTGCCCTCTTGGTTGAACGCTAGGGGCAAACCAAAAATTCGTATTATCCCTCCGAAATTTGAATTTTTTAATTTTCTTCCTGCTAACATTTGTACGTCGTTTTCTACTGTTTGTATATCCAGTATGTCCAGTATGTCGTCCCCCAAAGTTCCAATTTTTTCAATGTTACTAGTTTTTACGATGAAAAAAAAGTTCCTTCTAGTTTTTCTAATTTATCCAGAAAGGTTTTCTCAAGATACACTTCTATGACAGGCAATTTTACAGATTCGATTAACGGAAAGTGAGCTACTAAAGATTAGTAGAAAATCACTAATCCGATTAGTCGGGATATTTCCTGATTCAATAGTGGAAAACTAATTGCTTGATAAAAGAACACTTTATTTAGAACTGTCTATAATAATTTTGAAAAAAGTGAAAAACATGAGAAACGTGAAAAATAGAAGAGTTGTATTAAACGGAACGATGTTGCAAGAGAAGAAGGTTATATTGAGAAACTGTTATCGTGGCCTATTCTG
Source organism: Andricus curvator (assembly GCA_932195095.1). Classification (NCBI taxonomy): domain Eukaryota; kingdom Metazoa; phylum Arthropoda; class Insecta; order Hymenoptera; family Cynipidae; genus Andricus; species Andricus curvator. The sequence goes on along the minus strand of CAKNYM010047509.1, from coordinate 58,421 downwards.
TTTTCATTGTCGAAATATTTCCTTCAGATTGTTTGAACAAAGTTAAGAAAGATAAGAATTTTTTACAATCTCATCATTATAATGGTGCAATATGTGCTACGAATTAATTAGGCATAATTCGGGGTCTTCCTGCTACTTGAATTTTCAACCAAAAATAGAATATTAAAATTTCAGTTAAAAAAATTATTCAAAAATATGAATTTTCAACAAAATAGTTGAATACTGTAATATAATGCTACTTTTACAAATGAAGACTCATTCTTATTCAATTTTACATCGCAAGTTAAAAAAAAATAAGCACGCTCTCGAAAAAATTCCCTTACTTTAAAAAAAAATTCCTGATATTTTCACGTTTTTCGAAGTATATCTAATAAATATTTTTAAAAAGTTATAAACATGGAAAACTTGAAAAATAGAAAAGTTGACTAAAACGAGGCGATGATATGACATTTTTAACTCTATTGAAACAATAAGAAGGTCATATAATGCAATTTTAAACGAAAAGTACCTTGTCTCCATTTTAAAAACATTGCCTTCAGATTGTTTGAAGAAAGTTAAGAAACACAAAAATATGTTGAAATTAAAATTGATCAATGGGTTATAAATTATTTACGAATATTTAAGGTCCAAATGCGCTATTTTTCAACCCGATCCTCTTTTCGATTTTCAAAATTTTTCACAGTTGTACATTTTTTTACTTTTCCATAATTTCAACTATTGAATTTGAACTATTGAAGGAAGGAAGCGGCTTGGCCGTAAATAACTCATCTCGTATCGAAGATTAACAACAAAATTTAAAAATAATAATAATGATAATGCTGGTCATTTAGAGGGTCTTTATTCATAAAATTTTTTAGAAACAATGAAGCCAGAGAGTTTATAAAGAATAAACAATATTATAAATGTTCGGTATAGGGTTTGCAACAGTTTTAGGGAAAATTATGATATCGGTTGGCCTGGATGATTTTTTTTATCAAATGAAAAGTGCAAAAAGCGATGAAGTTTAATTTTTTTCAGTGATGCTAATAATGATTTCATAAATTTTCTTGTCAATACATACTTGAATTGTTGAACAAAAATTTTCCAACAAAAAGTGCTAAGGATTTCGAAAAAATAATCAAGATATTCGTAATCAGCGGCGACTGGACTAGGTGTTTGCCGACCTTTTTGCGGACTGATTTTTATTTTCTGTCTCTAATTTATGAAGACAATTTTCTTTTAAATCAGGAAGGTTTCTACACTTTAGGTTTCAGAATCTCTCAGCGATTAAATATCATATCGTTTTTTAGAAGAAATTAGGTACTATGTGTTTCTCCGATTAGACAAAAAAAAAAAAAAAAATTTCACAAAGTTACGAAATAAAATATCTGAGTTAGGTTTTTACTTTTACCAAAAAACTGTATTTTTGACCTAACTCAGATATTTTATTTTTATTTTCGTCGCAAAATTTTGAAAAAGTTCAAAATTAACAGAATTGCGACGACTTATTCAAAAATATAAAAACTCGAAAAAACTGGCATTTGTATTGTATTCCAATATATATTTTTTAATTTGGCCTTCTATGAGGAAGACATCCTGTGAGTTTTATGTGGGCTAATTGATTTTTAGGATCAGGAGAACATTTTTTCATGAAATCGATCCTTCAAATTTTTCCTGGAAACAACGAAAGGTGCAAATAATTTTAGGATTAAGTTTGCAAATCTAAAAAACGTATGCAAAAAATATTTCTTGCTATTTTGTGATATCTTGCATCGTTTACGAGAAAAATTAGAAAGTTATATTTTTGGGGAACAAAATTCTCCTGCTTATCCCATACAAAACTAATTGTGTCCCTTTCAATTATTAGCAGAACTATTACGTCCAACGTGACATAACCTCTCTTATTCTACCAGGTCCTTGTTTTATCTAAAGAAATGAAGAATCTCAACTAAGGGATGAGGAAAGTAATCAGCAACATTGATTACACAATTTATTTGATAAAAGTTACAAATATTTTGCATTTAATGACACCATGAAGGGTGGAGGGTGACTCGTCCTCGATTTATGACCGGTTAAAGAAAAGTCTGATTTAACTTCAATTCGTGAATCAGGAATTGTGCTCTCTTAAAATGAACCAGTGAAATGTCACTGATTTTCAGTGAAAACTCACTGGTCAAAACAGCCAGAAGTGTGTCACTGACAATCAGAGATTCCACTGGTTCACTCAGTGGAATTGGTCACTGGTGTAATCAGTGAGGCTCACTATATCACTGGTTGAATCTATCAGTTGGCGTCACTGGTATATTCAGTAACGCTGATATAATTGAGTTACTCACTGGTTCATCCAGTCAAAGTCAGAAAATCACTGGTTCACTAGTGATAAATAAAAATACTAATTCAACTAGCTACAATTGTACTGGTTCAGTTTAAGAGAGTGGAGAGTGTAATTTAAGGAAAAAGGGTTGATTGAAGTTGTTGTTGATTGAAATTTTCCTACATCATTGAAGGCCTTGCTGCCAATAATTTGAACATGATGAAAAGACTATTTAGCCTTCCAGCATACCCTTAAGAGGGCTGGGGACATGCGCTTTCGTAAGGTCATCGCCGGCCACTATTTTCTTCGAAAGTATAGTGAAAAATATGACTTGTGTGGTATGCCTGGATTCAGAAAGTAATGAGCTACAACCAACATTTGTCAAATTTTTATAAACGTTCATTATATTAAAAATATGCTTCGTCAAAGTTACCCTACTTTTGAAGACTGATTTCTCGGCTTGTAATGAGTATTTCACAAATTTTCGAATTTAAAAAATTTCGAAAAAATTGGTCGATGCGTGCCTCAAAAATTCTTTAGCCCACGTAAAACTCACAGAATATCTTTCTCACAGAACGCCAAATTACACAAGAAATAAGCGAAAAATATAAGTGTGAGTTTTTTTAAAATCTGCTTTTAATATTTTCAAACAAATCGTTGCTATTTTGCCTGCCTTGGAATTGACTCGATCATATAGTTTAATCAATTAATTTAACAGTCAAAAAAATAATAAATTTACTACTTATAATTTGTCTTTGCAGGATTATCTTCTGTAATTTGCTGCGGAGAACCTCCTGCCGTTGATCTTCCTGAAATTGAAATTCCAGCTAATGTGAACTATTTGTTAGGAATGACAATATGTATAAGCCCACTGAAAGTAGTACTGGATAAATCTCGTGAGTACGTAATTGGATTTGCCGGAATAGGACGACATGGTGAATATATTTTGACTCCATTGTTGGCTGAGATACCGGAATGTAATGGTGCTGTAAGAAATATTAGATTACGCAAAGAAGGCGAAAGGGCTCAGCATTATGAAATAATAATGGGAGATGATCCTATACTCAAAAGGATGTACTATAAAATTAGCACATCACGCATTCGTAATGCGCGTTTCGTGCAGGAATTGAACATCCCAACTCTTGAAGAAATAGAAACACGTGACCGAACAAATCGTGCCAGTCAGCACGCCAGTACTTCTCGTGTGCACACAAATCCTCCCAACAGGCAAGCCAGTACTTCTCATGGTAACACATATTCTTCCAATGGGCAAGAAAGTCCTGTCAGTGTGCCCTCAAGTCCTCACCATATATTCTCAGGTTTCTTCGGGGAACACGGAGTACCTGAGGTTCACCCCAGATAAGACCGTGATCAGGCGATCACATCACCATCAGGGAGTGAAGCTGATGCAAAACATCATTAGTGACATTTACCACACGTCATATGTAACAAGTTCTTTTGAGGAAACAGAATCATTCATGATATGCTTATCAGTAATACGTTTTCTGATTACTGATGTTTCAGTTTTTCACTTTAAAAGTTCATATTATTTTTTAAATGCTGCGATTCAAGTTTTCCGGTTGCGAATTCCCATTTGAAAAATGCATGAAGGGAAATACATCTTATTCAAATCATCCACATGAAACAACCATTTTCTTGTCTTCTGGTACTAATTGAATAGTCACTGCAACTAATGGTATTGTTATGCCAACTAATACAGGTTGTCTACTCAAATTTTTCATAGTATTAAACCATTCTAATATTTCGCATATTTCAAAACAAACTACTCGGAATATGTATACCCTTTCGCGAGTTTATTATAAATAATTTTTTTTCAGTTTCTAGGAATTCAATTAATATCACAAGATATTCTTAAATATTCAGCAATATTGAATAATTAAATAATTAAATAGTACTAAAAACATGATCAATCATTTCTTGAATTTGTCTCTTGAAGTCCATGAATTTGAAGAATAAATAATTCAAACGAATTTTCATATTGTCTAATTATACTTAAAATTCAGTGCATATTTTGGTAAAATTAATGTGGGTACTACATCCAATTCGATTTAAACCGCTTAAAATTCCTAACTTTTCATGCGAAAATTTGGATTTTCAAAAAGAAAGATAAATTTTTAACCAAATAGTTGAATTTTCAACCAAAAAGATTAATTTTCTACCAAAGAGACGATTTGAAAAAAAAACATTAATTCTTAATTAAACAGTTCAATTTTCAACTAAAAAAGATCAATTTTTAAACAAATAGCTGAATATAGAAGTAACAAAAATCAGTTTTCAACCAAAAATGGAATAGTTCAGTTTTCAGTTCAAAAAATTGTTTTTCCACACACAAAAATAGATTTGTTTTTAAAACAAATGTAATTTAACTTCCAATCAAGTAGTTTTATTTTCAAGCAAAAAGATGAATTTTCTACCACAAACACGATTTTTCAACAAAATACATGAATTTTCAACTGAAATGATCAATCTTTAACTGGACTAGTTGATTTTTTAACCAAAAAGATGAATTTTCAGATAAGAAGATAAATTGTCAACCAACAATTGAATAATTAAATTTTCAGTTAAAAATTAATGTTTAACCAAAGAGATGAATTTTCACCTGAAACGATGTAATTTTCAATTAGAATAGTTGCATTTTCCGTTAGAAAAAAAAAACTTACTTGCAAAAAAAAAACAACTAATTTTCGAAAAAATAGTTACATTTTCAAACAAAGTGATGAATTTTCAACTAAAATGATGAACCTTCAACTGGAATAGTTCAATTTGTAACCGAAAACATGAATTTTCAACTAAAATGATGAGTCTTTAACTAGAATTATTAAATTTCAAAGAAAAAGATTAATTTTTAATCCTAAAGATTAATTTCTACCAAAAATAGTCAAAATTTCCAACTGAAAAAGATAATTTTTCTACCAAATATTGAATAGTTACATTTTCAGTGAAAAAATAATTTTAAACAAACAAATTTTCAACCAAATAGTTAATGTTGCAAAAGGAATAGTTACATTTTCAGTAGCAAAATTAATTTTCAGCCAAATAAAAAATAATTTTTCGACAAAATAGCTCATTTTTTAACTAAGGAGATGAACTTTCAATTAAAATCATGAATTTTTAACAACAGAAAATTAATTTTTAACAGAAGAGTAACTCTCAGCCAAGTAATTAAATCATGATTCCGAAAAAATGAATTCGGAACGAAAAATGTAGTAGGCCATATTTCAACCAGAAAATATTTAAATTTTCAATCAAAAACAATGGAATTCAACCAAAAAGAACGAATTTTCAGTTTAAAAAATTATATGGAATGTCTTTATGTAAACTCGACTGACGGTAACTGCCTGCGTTTGGGACAGGTTTTCTGCAGTTTTCCTCTCCCTCGGTCAAAAGTTTAAGTAAATGTGAGATTTCCTACTAAAAATGCGGCTGCAGACGTTAGGGGATACATAGTAAGGTTAGGTTTAATAAATTTAAATGTTTAAAAATTATGTATATCTAAATAATAAAATATAAATAAACCAAAAAATGTAATTCATTTCTTTGCGTTTGTTTTTATTTTCCCAATTCTGCCTATTCTGAATGAATGTTCTATTTTTTTATTTAAAAAAAACTGAATCGTCCTTACAGAAAATTACTAATCTTTCCATTGCATAATAACCTCTTTTGGTCCTTCTAAATTGCATATAATGTCATTAATCTGAAGTGTAATTGCTACTTCAGTGTGGAAGAAACGTATTGAAAAAAATAAAGCTAATATTGAAAAAAAGCATCGTTAGGTTGAGATTCTCTTAAGTCTGTAATGCAGCAACCCGCCTACATGGGACCCTAAAGTCTTGGTCGGTAAAGTGGAAACCTACATCATCAAATAGGATAAGAATCTCTGTCAGGTATTGACTTCACTGACTGAAGGTAATCTAGATTCCTCTTTGCCAACTTAAGGTAATCTAGTGTCCTACTTGACTGGACAAAAGTGTTCTAGATCCCAACATAACCAATTGGAGGTAATCTAGATTTCTACTTTGCCGAATGCAGGTAATCTAGACTTAATACTCATAAGACACAAAACTCATTGTTTCTCGGCACGCTAAATTTTCTTTGTTTTTTTTTCTTTATTCCAAGGATTTGTTCACTTTAGCTGAATTTAGGCCTACATTTTTAAGGCCAAATTCTCAATTCGAGAGTCATCTCGAATTCTTCCTGAATTCCCTGAAATTCATTAGGAAAAATCTCAAATTATCTCAAATATAACTGCTTTTGTATTGAATCAACTAACACTTATTGTCAGCTATCAACCCAGAAATTGAATTTTCTAACCAAAAAGACGAATTTTCAACAAATGAGAAGCTTTAAGACAAAGGTCTCAAAAATTTTGAAAATGCTCCAACTTTTTGCATTTTTATCCAAATGGCTGTTTAACGAACTCGATTTTTCTTTTTAGCCCCTAAAACTGTGGCGCCAAAGCACAATGCAATCCCATTAGTCTTTTAAAAGTTATCCGGTTTGCAGACGACGACAGACAGACACCGACGTAAAAACTGTTTTTTTCTGACTAAGGGGGCCACAAAACGTCGACATTTGATGGAATCAGCGAAAGTAATTTTTTTACATAAAACCAATACCTTCTCATTGACGAGAATCTGAAAAGATGAGTGGTGAACAAAATATTTGAAACCTTAGCCAAAATGATGCATTTTCAACAAACAAGACTAACTTTCTACCAAACAGTTGAATTTTTAACTTATAAAGGAAACATTTTCAACCAAAAAAGGAATATCCACATATTTTCAGGTTGTAAAAAATTGAATAATGTTTACATTTATATACATGATATATGTTTAAAATTATTTTTTTTAAATGTCTTCCCGGTACTTATTGAAAAATAAGGTTGTCTATGGGATATACATACTTTTCTAATTTAGAAATCATACATATACTTATCAAAAATAACTTGTGATAAAATATGTGCATAATTGTTCTTATGTACCAATGAGTACTTTTGTAATAATCTTATGCTGATTTTCTCTATTTAAAAATGTTTTACTTTTGTTTCTTTTATTTCCATATCATTTTTCATATCTTATTTTTGTATTCACATCTGAATTTTTGATACTGATATTTTGAACGTTTTCTTATATTTTGGGTTTTTCTTAGATCTGTAAAAAATTTTGTGTAACATGTGCGTTTTATGATGTTCTGGGTTAGTTCGAGAGGTCCGTTTGGAAATTATGTCACTTGTCCTGGTAAACGATAAGCTATAAAAATAAAAAGGGTCCCTTCTCTCTCTATCTCTTAAAATTGAGATAGAACGATTTCTAAAATGTGGCATTTTTGAATACTTCACCACGTACTTTTTGTCAGTGATATTTTCATTAAAAATAATTGTTCTTTTTTAATATAAATTAAAACAAAATGTCCGAAATTGTTTGAGAATGTCTTTGCGATTTTTAACAGTATTTCAAGTGTTTTCGGGATATACAGTGTGAACAAGATTTGGAGCAGATACTTACATACATCATACACAGGAAGTTGATTGATTACTATTTTCTTTGAATCGAATTTTAAATATTTTTTTAAATCTTATTATAAATAATAACCTTTATATCTTGGTCAGTTTTTCACTAGTGAATACAAATTTAGATTGAAGTAATCTTCTTAAAAAGGGATATAATTTGTGTGTATATGTGTATGTAAGTGTACACGTATATACATATATATATATATTTGTATTATCTCTAATTTTTAATTTGCAGGTATTATTTTTGATTTTTTTCAATTAGCATAAAAATATATGAATCATACCTTGTAGTTTCCTATAAATAATCCCTGATGAGGATGTCTAAATTGGCCCCGAAATATGTTGGTTCCCTGGTAGTAAAAAAGGACGGATGAAGGAAAAAGTGAGAGGTTGGTTTTGGTTGACATTTTCTCTTTTTCTCCCTCTTTTTTCATTTGGTTATTTTTGTCTCTAATGAGCCGAAAAGTGAGGTAGTTTAGAAGTCTGTTTTTTAATTCTGAATCTTTTCAATGCTCATTTTGCATGAAATAATTCATGATAAAATAGAATTCTGATCGATCTTAATTAAAAAAAAAAGATACTTGCTTCTCATCTTCTAGGATTGGTAGAAGCGCTGGATAAGGTTTCATTAATGAATCTGATATCAGAATGTGAACAGATACCCCACTGACCAGCAGCATGAGCTAGTCGATGAAGCTGAGATGTTGAAATCCATTTTTGCTGCAAATTTCGACAAAGAAACTCTGCAACCTTTACAGTTACTCAGTGCTCTTCAAAGAACGAATTTTAATTGGTTGTTTTCAAATTTTAGCATTGCCCTTTGAATCTTTCTGACAATCCTCGTAACAGTGGCTAACGCTGAGAAAACATTTTCCTGTTCTCAGCTTGCGAGAATAACCAACTTGTAAGATATAACTGACGATTTTGTTCCGAAGAAGGCTAGAAGAGCTAATCTTAAAGCCTATTATTGCACTGTTAAAAATTTCCGCTCGAAACTTCCAACAAATGTAGTGGAAGTTTATTTCCGAAACGTAAGGTAACTCTACAATACAAAATGTTGTAGTTCCCAAATGCTGGTACTGCAATGGTACCTCACATGTATTGGAATTTTACAATACATTTCCAGTAGCCAGTAACTCTTCTGTATCATATTGGCGGCTGGATATCTCGACACCTGTTGAACCGAAAAATTGAAGAAGAAAAACGTAAATCATTTCTAAGGACATTCATGGAATTCATTAATTGAATTCTTGAAATTTATGGAATTCAAGGTATTCATGGAATTCAAGAAATTCACGGAATATCAGGATTTCACAAAATTCACGGACCTTACGGGATTCATGGAATGCAGGAAATTCATTGAATTAACAGAATTCATGGAATTCACGGAATTAATGGAATTAACAGAACTCATGGAATTCACGGAATTCATGAAATTCATAGTATTCAAGGAATTCAAAGTTTTCGTGGAATTAAAGGAAATCACGAAATTGGCGGAATTCATAGAATTCACGAAATTAATGGAATTATGGCCAACGGCCATACCACGCTGAAAAACCCAGTTCTCGTCAGATCACTGAAGTTAAGCAGCGTTGGACGCGGTTAGTACTTGGATGGGTGACCATTCAAGAATACTGACATGAGTGCTGTTGGCACATCGTGGGTGTGGTCAGCCCACACTTGTAGTTATTTATAACTACAAGAAAAACCTAGAAACACTACCCGAATCGGGTAGTGTCACGCCTACCCTGAAAGGGAAATGGCTTAATGGTATACAATGAAATACACGGAATTGAAGGAATTGATGGAATTCAAGGAATTGATGGAATTTAAGGAATTCACGGAATTTACGGAATTCACGAAATCTACAGAATTCACGAAATTCAAGGAATTCATGGAATTCACGGAATTGAAGGAAATCACGGAATTAATGGAATTCACGGAATTCGCGGAATTCACAGAATTCGAAGAATTCACGGAATTTATGGAATTCATGAAATTCATGGTATTCAAGGAATTAAAAGATTTCACGGAATCAAAGGAAATCACGGAATTGGCAGAATTCATAGAATTCACGGAATTAATGTAATTCACGGAATTCATGGAAATCAAGGAATTGATGGAATTCAAGGAATTCCCGGAATTTACGGAATTCACGCAATCTAAGGAATTCACGAAATTCAAGGATTTCAAGGAATTGAAGGAAAACACGAAATTCGCGGAATTCATGAAATTCAAGGAATTCGTGGAATTCATGAAGTTTACGACATTTAAGGAATTTACGGAATTCAAGGAACTCACGAATTCAAGGAATTCACGAATTCAAAGAATTCACGAATTCAAGGAATTCACGAATTCAAGGAATTCACGAAATTCAAGGAATTAAAAAATTCCAAGAATTCACGAAATTCAAGGAATTCGTGGTATTCAATGAATGCGTGGATTTCAAGGAATTCATGGATTTTCATGAATTCAAGGAATTCATGGATTTCCATGAATTCACGGAATTCATGAAATTCAAAAGATTCTTCCGATTCATGATATTAATTGAAGTCACAGAATTCAAGGAATTTACAACATTTAATGAATTCACGAAATTAATGGAATTAATGGAATACACGGAATTGATGGAATTGAAGGAATTGATGGAATTCAAGGAATTGATGGAATTTAAGGAATTCACGGAATTTACGGAATTGAAGGAAATCACGGAATTAATGGAATTCGCGTAATTCACAGAATTTGAAGAATTCACGGAATTTATGGAATTCATGAAATTCATACTATTCAAGGAATTAAAAGATTTCACGGAATTAAAGGAAATCACGGAATTGGCAGAATTCATAGAATTCACGAAATTAATGTAATTCACGGAATTCATGGAATTCAAGGAATTGATGGAATTCAAGGAATTCCCGGAATTTACGGAATTCACGCAATCTGAGGAATTCACGAAATTCAAGGATTTCAAGAAATTGAAGGAAATCACGAAATTCGTGGAATTCATGAAATTCAAGGAATTTGTGGAATTCATGAAGTTTACGACATTTAAGGAATTTACGGAATTCAAGGAACTCACGAAATTCAAGGAATTCACGAATTCACGAATTCAAGGAATTCATGGCATTCAATGAATGCGTGGAATTCAAGGAACTCATGGATTTTCATGAATTCACGGAATTCATGAAATTCAAAAAATTCGTCCAATTCATGGTATTCATTGATGTCACAGAATTCAAGGAATTTACAACATTTAAGAAATTCAGAGAATTAAAAGAATTCATGGAGTTCAATGAATTCAGGGAATTCAAGGAATTCATGGAACGTGAATACCGAGAATTCCGTAAATTCAGTGAATTTCATGAATTCAGTGAATTCCGCGAATTCCATTAATTTTGTTAATTCGGTGAATTTCGTAAATTCAATGAATTCCTTGAATTCCGTGAATTACTTGGATGGCACAAACTTCTTGAACACCTTGAATTCCATAAATTCCGTGATTTCCCCGAATTCGATCAATTCCGTGAATTCCTTGAATTCCATAAATTCCGTCAATTCCTTGAATTCCATAAATTCCGTCAACTCCTTGAATTCCATGAATTCCGTCAATTCCTTGAATTCCATATACTTCGTGAATTTCGTAAATTCCATGATTTCAGTGAATTTCAGTGAATTTCATGAATTCCACGAATTCCATGAATTCCGTGATTTCTGCGAATTTCATGAATTCGTGAATTCCGTGAATTCCATGAATTCCATAAATTTCGTGAATTCCATGAATTCCGTGAATTCCATAAATTTAGTTAATTCCATGAATTCCGTGAATTCCTTAAGTTTCATGAATTCCGTGAATTCCATGAATTCCATAAATCCCGTGAATTCCATGAATTCCATAAATTTCGTGAATTTCATTAATTCCGTGAATTCCATATTTTTTTTCAAACTTTTTCTCGGGTGAACCCGGTTGTTCGTCATAGCCACGGACTAAGTCAAGTGACTGATGAGATGAGGATGTTATAAGTTATTTTAATACGATGTTTGAAATCATTTGCGATGATGTTGTAGGTACAAAATTAGGAGCATGGTGTAGTTTGCAGTTTGTCTTCACCGCTGTTATCCTTACACAGCGGCCGTGAGTGTTGGAGGTGACAACAGTCGCCTCTGGATGCTTTCTTAGAGCTATCATGTTATTATTATGAGAAGTTGTAGGCTCCGGAAGCTACGATCATGGTTCTTTAAAGCAACCAATCCCGACGCAACTGGAACGTGTACGTCATCCGCTTCTGCTCCTTCTGTCCTAGAAGGTAAGCAAGAGCGGGAAATTTACGCGAGATGACATCGGGCAACACTGTTCCTTGGAGTCAGGTCTCTAGCCGCGGATGATCTTACGCGGCAGACGGGACAGTTGGAGATGAAGTTTCACCTCTGGATACTTTTTTAGAGCTACCAATCTTTTTAGAATGTTATGAGGAACAGTGTTGACCGACCAGATGAAGTGATCCCAGAAGAACAGCCTTTTGCATCTGGTTCGCGATGGAATGAGCCTGACGCTGGCAAGCCGGAATCTTGTTGAGTTGGCTAATAAATGAAGCTTTCATACCTCCAAGACAGCCGATTATGAGAACTACAAGATGGACTTTGAAGCCTTGGTAGAGCCTGCTCAGCTCGAAAAGAAGTGCTTGATATTTCGCCCGTTTTTCTTCCTCCTTTGCCGTGATATTACCATCGGCTGGTGCCGAGAATTCAATCACGTAAATGATCTTGTTCTTCAGATCTTGGAGGACAATATCAGGCTTCGTAGCACTGATACGTTGAGTGGTGGAGAATGAGAAATTCCAGTAGATCTTACACTGATCATTCTTCACAACGGACTCGAGTTCCCCCTGGGCGTATGGCAAAAAAATGTTATTATTTTTTTTTTTTCAAACTTTTTCTCGGGTGAACCCGGTTTTTCGTCATAGCCACGGACTAAGTCAAGTGACTGATGAGATGACGATGTTATAAGTTATTTTAATACGATGTTTGAAATCATTTGCGATGATGTTGTAGGTACAAAATTAGGAGCATGGTGTAGTTTGCAGTTTGTCTTCACCGCTGTTATCCTTACACAGCGGCCGTGAGTGTTGGAGGTGACAACAGTCGCCTCTGGATGCTTTCTTAGAGCTACCATGTATCACGCCATAGGTTCTTAGTCACTTGCTTCCTGATGGTCTAGGAAGTTTCTTACAATGCGACAGGTGTTTAATAAAACCACCTTTCTGAACTGCCGCCAGTACCCTACTGACTCCTAAATGTTCAAGATGTTCACTGCATCTTGCGTGCACATTGCCTGTAGCTGAAATCACAATAGGATGAATAGATGCATGCTTTAAATTCCTCCATATTGCCTTTACTTCATGCCGTAGCTCGCTATACTTATGGATCTTGGTTGTATAGGTTGCCTGCAAATTTCGGTTAAGTGGACAAGCAATGTCGATGATGTAGACTCTCCCACCTATTTTTTCTCGCATCACGATGTCAGGTCGATTGGCTCGGATGTAATGATCCGTCTGGATGGTCACATCCCAATGTAAGATGTAATCTTCGTTTTCTAAAACGGGCATTGGAATGTATCTATAGAAAGGCATCCATTCTGTTAAGAGTCCTAGGTTTAGGGCAAGTTGTTGATGTATAATGCCCGCCATATCATTATGTCTATGCGTATATTCTCTTTGAGCCATTACGCGACAACCATCAATAATGTGCTCGATGGATTCGTTGGTATCTCCACATAATCGGCACCGGTCAACCACGTCTTGATGTAACACGTTTTTGCGATAATTCCTGGTGCTGACAACCCTATCCTGAATCGCAATGACGAATCCTTCCGTTTCTGGATACAGGACTCCCTTTCTCAGCCAAATATTGGATGCCTCACTATCCACTTCATATTGATCTAACGTTTTGGGGTGTTCGCCGTGGGTGGCTTTCTGTCTCCATTGCGTTTCTAATTCCTCTATGGTTTCTCCCCTGATATTCAAGGCCTCCTCTGAGGACAAATTCAAGGGCGTGTAGTCAAGATCCGCTTTACAGATCGTATTGTAAAGCGTAACATCTCGCTTGCTGTTAAAATAGTCCCGCAACTGTATAACTTGTGACTTACACAGTTTCCTGACATCTGCAATGCCCCTACCCCCTCTATGTCGTGGTAGAACTACCCTTTCAATCGCCCAATCACTGTGGTGCATACGGTGTTTCGTCATTTCTACGCGGATCATTCTGTTTAATCGTTCGAGGTCGGTGTTCGACCATTTGATGAGCCCAAAGGAGTACGTGAGAACAGGGATGGCATAGGTGTTCATTGCCCTGATCTTGTTAGACGAGTTAAGAGAACTCTTCAGAACCAATCTGAGTCTTGTAGTCAAGGCAGTCGTTAGGCTTTTCTTAACTATCGTATGCTGAATACCCTTGGATTCAAAAATACCCAGGTATTTATATGACTCGCCCTCAGCCATTGCCTCGATGTCATTCACGAAATCGTTCTCCTGTTCTGCGGTCCCTAATTTTCCTCTGATTAAATGCACTATTCTGCATTTATCTAGTCCAAACTCCATATGGATATCGTTGGAAAACTGCTTTGTGACATCGATCACTTGCTTCAGTCTCTTGTCTGAACTAGCGTACAGCTTCAGATCATCCATGTATAGAAGATGGGTAAATTGATGACCATCCTCGTTATCATGTACTCTGAACCCATGAGACATGCTATTTAGAGTTTTTCTGAGTGGGTTCAACGCTAAACAGAACCATAATGCACTGAAGGAGTCCCCTTGGAATATACCCGTCGTAATGCGTATTGATCTAGTTATCCTTGGTTGCCCATGATCAAAATACTTGATTGTTGTACCCCAAAGCATCATCGCACGACTTAGGAATTCAATGATGCGTGGACAAATTTTGTATACTTTTCAGACTTCAAGCAAATAGTCATGTGGTACGGAAGGAAACGCTTGCTTGTAGTCAATGTATGCCATGTGCAAGTTCCTTTGATTTTTACGAGCTTGCGTCATGGCAACAGCGTCTATGGTGACTAGATCTTTACTGCCTCGGGAGTTTTTACAACATCCTTTTTGTTCTTCTGTAAGGATGTCATTCTCGTCGCAGTGAGAATATACCTTATCTGCTATGATAGCTGTAAGACATTTATATATTGTTGGAAGAAAGGCTATCGGTCGAAATTCAGATGGATTTTGAGCGTCTGGTTTTTAGGCAACATATACGTAGTACCCTGCAGCATAAAGCCTGGCATTAGACCTGGATGTTCGATGATCTTCTGAAAACACAGTGCCAACGCAGGATACACACTAGTCAGTACTTGTACCAGAAATGGTGCACCATGTCCGGACCTGGAGCTTTCCAGTTACATACTTTTTTGAAAACCGCTGAAACATCTAAAGCTGTGATGTTCGTCAGCTCCATTTCAGGGTTATTGCTTGCTCTTGCTTTCTCGAGTTGGAACCACGCAGTGTCCAAATTACTTCTGTTAGTTTTTCTCCAAACATCTGATCAATAGTTAGTCATGTCTTCCAATTGAGGAACTTCGGTGTCTTGTTGGTTATTTTGCTTTACACTCAGTTCACGATAGAACCTTCTTTCATCTGCCTGAAAGGTTCGATTTTGTTGCCTTCTTGCACAACTTTTCTTGTACCGACGCAGTCTAGCAGTAAGAACATCAAGTCTCTGCCGCTGGGAGTCTATAATCTCATCCAATATTGCTGGTGTCAATGTCTCGATGTACCGAGGGTGGATGATTTTAATAACATGGTGTATCAGATTTCTGGTTCGATTTCCTTTTTTATATTGAGTCAGTCGACCCAATTTGCACCTTACTTTGCTGACATCCATATCCAACCTGATCTTCCATGGTGGATCTCGCTCCTGTCTTGGGGCAAGGACTGCATTTATAGGCCTAGTTCTGCGGCCCAACGTTCTAACGGTTGCCACAGCTGCACAGTATACAAGAGTTTGCACCTCTAACGCATTTTGTGTTGCGTTCAAATGCATAGGTAAAACCTTGCTGTTCAGGTATTTTATTAGTGCACGCAGATCATTTGTGATGTTCATCTTGGGCAGTGAATGCCTTTGTGTTGGTTCTACATGTCTGAACTCTAGTAAAGCATGACTAAAATTCCTTTCAAGGTGCTGTAGCTTTCTGGGACTTCGCTATTTAGATCATCGTTTATAATGTCCGGATGTGGTTCTAGTCCATCCGGTACTTGATATTCATTATCCCTAGCATATATGCCTTCAGCTGCAATCAAGTCCTCGCTGTCCACATCTTCCAATGGAATGTCATCAATAAGAAGCTGCTGTTCCACTTCCATTTCGATGGCAGCTATTTCAACAGCCGAAAGCAATTTGTGTACAGATATTGAGCGTTTTTGATCTGCTAGATTCTGTTCATTTATTCTTGTGGCTAGTCCTGATTACTTAAGTGAGAAGAGACGATGATGTTCTCTCCTTACACTTTGCCCACTTTTCTTTGCCAAAAAATAAGAGCGCATCACATCTCTGTTCATATGGTATGTCCATTTTAATCGCCTCCTTGGTTGTTGAACCTCTGCTTCTGGCACTGGTTGTATTAGGCGATCTACCTCCGGAGGATGTGGTGGTGCTGGATCATCACCAGGTTGAGGAAGAACATCAATTGCCACTGCTTGTTCGTGTGACGCGGCTTCCTCTAACTGCTCGATCTTCTGAGATGAGTAGATTGGTCCTGATGTCCTTCACCTTAGCGATACGATCTCTTAGTGCGACTTTCTCTATTTGAGGATACTTTGCGGCAAATTTCGTTCTAAAATTTTGTCCTTTTTTGCGTGAGGTTTCAAACTTCGCACTTTCATAATAGAGACGCATCAATTCCTCATTCATTGTGGTATCCCACTTGATGCTCTCCCACGGTATTTCTGTTGAAGTGGTTGGCTGCAAATAGCTAACGCTAGCCAAAGCATCCTCAGCAGACACAGTTGATGTTTCACTGCTTACCGTATGTCACAGATGTTCTTGCTGGCCAGCTGTTTGATTAATGAGATCTGCCTGACCATCTCGCAGCTCACCATCACCACCGTCCCGCATGCTGTAGCCCCCAGCGGTGGCTCCAGGGGCGCCCGACGATCCTCGGGTAGCGACAAGTGTTTCTAAATTTTTTAAATACTCTCCATTATTATTTATGGGTTTTGGTGTTCCTCTTAGTAACTTTCCTCTTCGTTCTCTGCCGGTCTGGCATGGGAATCCCTGTCAGTTGCAATGCTACGGCCAACATAGCCGTCAAATTCATAAGAGGAAAGCTCAAGCCCTACCGCGACGACAACGCGGGAACACCTTCGGCAGGGTTATTATTATTTTAATTCCTTATTAAAAAAAATTAATGTCTCAGGCTTAAGATGGTTACAGCCCAATATGTCCAAAGGCATTTTTGGCTAGAGTTGGATTTTTATTTTTTGATTGGTATGCACGGGGCTGTACCGGTATATATTATCAGTCACGGACGCATTATTTTAATGCAATCACGTGATCTGATAAGTGCGTGTCCCCTGACATATTGGGCAAAGCCTGGTTTTTATCCCACCATTCACGGACTGGGTTGCAGTCAAGTGCATGATGGGGGGACCTACAGCTTAAGGTGGGATCCGAACCACCAGAATCTCGGTAAAGGTACATAGAAAAATTTCAAGAGGTACCGGCTCAGGGATCGAACCCCGGACCTTTAAGGTAAAGTCCGAGCTTCTAACCAACTGAGCCACCGAGATTATTATTATTATTATTATTATACCATTAAGCCATTTCCCTTTCGGGGTAGGCGTGACTTGCTCGGTTGGAAAGTGGTAGTGTGTATATGGGTATATAGGTATAAAGTAGGTACACTGTTAAAAATGTTTGGAATTCTCCAACACTTCTACAATACAAGCGTAAGGCAAAATTGCAAACACGGTATTGGAATGCCGAAATTGCAATACATGTAGTGTAAGCGTCGTAAATCGTGAAGTCACCGTCGAGAATTCCAATACATGTATTGTAGCCTTTATATCGCTGCATGATCCGTTGCATTTGAAAACTACAACATTATGTATTGTAGCGTTACCCTACATTTTGGAAATAAACTTCCAATACATTTAGTGGAAGTTTTATGCGGAAATTTTTAACAGTGTAGGTATAAATTTAGTTAATTCCGCGAATTCTATGAATTCCGTGAATTCCATGAATTACATAAATTTCGTGAATTCCATAAATCCCGTGAATTCCATGAATTCCATAAATTTCGTGAATTCCATAAATCCCGTGAATTCCATGAATTCCATAAATTTCGTGAATTCCATGAATTCCATGAATTCTGTGAGTTGTATGCTGTATTGAAAAAATTTCATGGTCCCGCATACACAATATTTTAATGCACTCCTGGCTTAGAATTCGTAGTGTGTGTGTGTATACGTATAGTCACCAATCCTATCCCAGCGGCAGATTCGTAGATCGTGAAACGTCGCAATTTGAAACTACCCATACTGACTAACTGTCTTTGTGTGTGTGTGTGTGAGTGTATCGAGTTCCTGCAACAAGCAAAGCAGGAGAGAGGGGACAGCATTGCCGGATCGCGAATCTTTTACGTTTATGGGTTTGAAAATAATTAAAATTTCAATGTTTTCCATTCGATTATCTAGAAAAGTACATGGTGAAGAGATTTTATTATTTTTCTGACATATTTGTATTTTCAAGCAGCACAAGTTGACACATTCTTTTAATTTCTCCACCAGAGCGTTTTATTACTACAAATTAAAATATGGAGAGTGCCTGTACATTGCCCATGCATTCTGTGTTAAAGTAGTCATCTTTAACGTTAATTATCTCAACATCAGTGTGGTAGGAAAATTTGAAATTAATTCAGCATATAAAAAAACATTCTACTTGAAATATAAGCTCGACTTTAAACAATTCTACCAGAGATCGATTTTTTCGGAACCACCTTAAAGACCAAAGTAAGCTCACTGTATGATACATATAGTAGTGGTATTTCTAATCATTTTTGAATATTCCGCTGCCCATGTCCTAGTTGGCAACTGGATTTCAGCAATCAAAAATCTTCTTTAAAACAGCTTAATAAAGGGGGCAGGGGGGGGGCATAATAATAAATAACCCCTGGGCCCGGAACGGTTCTCGGCGGCCCTGCTGTTTAATACGGTTTCTTCATTGTTTCAATGAAGGTCATGACTTGACAAACTAGAAGAAAAGCCGTACAAATTAGAAGGCCAAATGAGATAACGACTGATGCATGTACACTGAAAAAGGTTCATGAATATTTATTAGTAATACCCTTATAAAAATTTTGCATTATCTGCTTTCCTTTATACAAGAAAATGGAGACACTGATTGCTCCCCTATTTTTCATCATTGTGGTTTTTCCTAAAGGTAAGCACAATAATATCTATAATTTAAACTGCATTTTTCGTTGCAATATATTCATTTGCTATTCCAAATACAGAGAAAACAAAAGTTAAAATGTGTTGCAGGTAAATTTTGAAACTGTTAAAAATTGAGAGTATATTGTATTGATCACTAAATATTTCTATTACTTTAAAACGAGTATTTTATTCAATAAAATTCTTCATTCAAAAATAATTAAAAATAGCACTAAAACAATCGACGATGCAACAAATTCCACCAAGTAAAAAGTTATCAGAGAATATAAATACTCATGGATACCTGTGTCATAATGCGTTTTTAAAGTCTACCGAACATAAAAAAGTGAACAAATTAACGATGAGGAAATTTGTGTTTGTTTTTTTTTTTGCGGAGAGAGTTTTCCTTATCGTTATTTTTTTTCACATTTTGATATGTTGTTCAGGGAGTTAGAAGACACATTTTTAAGACTGCTCTCAATTAGGCACACTCTAACAGGGCGATTTTTTTTGTTGAGGGTGTTAATTTGTCTATAACTAAAAAGTCAAAGCAAAACTGAAGATTTCAGGAAAAAGCAACTTTCTAGCATTTCTCTGAAAAAAGATAGTTATAAACAAAAAGCAATGTTTAAATAAGCATGTTTATTAACTTGCATTAATTAATACCTCACTAAGTGAAAAGTGGACAAAAATTTTAAGAGTTCAGAAAAAACCGCAACTTTTTAGCACTTATCTAAGAGAAGATAGTTATAAACATTAATAAAATGTTTAAACAACTATGATTTCAACTTGCATTATTTATTACTTAACTGGGTAAAAAGTGGGTAGAAGGTTAAAAAACCGCAACTATCTAGCATTATTAGAGAAAAAGGTTGTTATAAGCAATAATAATTTTTTTTAATAATTGTTTTTGCTGAATTGGATTTTTAATTTTGTTGACTTCAAACAATTATTTACCTCACTCTAGTTGAAAATTGGTCAAAAAGTGAAAAATTTTATAAAAAACTGTAACTTTCTAGCATTATTCCAAGAAAATACTATTATAAATAATAATACATGGTTCAAACAATTACTTTGAATAAATTTAATGGTTTATTGCCTCACTCTAACTAAAAATTGCAAATAAGTTGAAAAATTCAGAAAAAAACGGGGCCCTATAAAACAGACTTATGGGGCTGATATTAAAAAGAATGATTATTAATTTGTATTCTATATCTCATTGTGGAGAAAAATTTTACGATTCAACTCGATTTACCTGATATTGACGATTCTGAACAAAATTTACAAAAACGTATTTTTTTTATGGGAAACGTTATGTTGAAAAAATTGTATGTTAAAAGAAAATTTTAACATTAGAGGGCCAACTTCACGGCGTTACTAGTTTTGACGATGAAAAAAAAGTTTCTTCTAGTTTTTCTAATTTATCCAGAAAGGTGTTGTTTTGTACAATCAATAGTTTTCGAAAAAATTTCATTTTTAGTTTAAAAAATGTTTGATTTTTTTTTTTAGAAGAAGATTTAGAAAAAAATTCCAGGTAATAATAAACAAGAATTTTTTACTAATTTTAAAGCGATACAGTGCAATTTTACGGATTCGATTCCATTGTGGAAACCTAATTGCTTAGTAAAAGAACACTTTATTTAGGACTGTATATAATAATTGAAAAAAAGTTAACAACATGAGAAACGTGAAAATAGACAAGTTAAGTAAAACGAGACAATGTTGCAACATTTTTAACTCTATTGAAACAGAAGAAGGTTATATTGAGAAACTTTTACCGTGTCCTTGGTCTGTTTCCAATGGAAAAATATTTCAATCTCATGGTTTAAACAAAGTTAAGAAAGATAAGAATTTTTACAATTTTAAAATTATAATTGTGTAATATGTGATATGAATAAATTAGGCATTATTCGGGGTCTTTCTGCTACTTGAATTTTCAACTAAAACGTATGAATTTTGAACCAACAATAGAATAGTAAAGTTTCAGTTAAACAAATTATTTAAAAGACGAATTTTCAACAAAATAGTTGAATACATTTTGTTACTTTTCCATACAAAATTTCAACTATTCAAGGAAGCGTGGATTTATAAGAAATTATATTGCTTAAAAGACTGTGAATAGATATCGACTTGGCCGTAAGTAACTTATCTCGTGTCGAAGATTAACAACAAAATTTGAAAATAATAATAATAATGATAATGCTGGTCATTTAGAGGGTCTTTATTCATAACAATTTTTGGAAACAATGAAGCCAGAGAGTTTATAAAGAATAAACGATATTATTATTGTTCAGTATAGGCTTTGCAACAGTTTTTGGGAAAATTATGACACTGGTTGGCCTGGATGATTTTTTTTACAAATGAAAAGTGCAAAATGCAATTAAATTTTATTTTTTCTCAGTGATGCTGAAAATGATCACATAAATTTTCTTGTCAATAAATACTTGAATTGTTGAAAAAAATTTTCGCAAAAAAACTGGCAAGAATTTCGAAAAAATAACCAAGATATTCGTAATCAGTTGCGACTGGACTAGGTGTTTGCCGACCTTTTTGCGGACTGATTTTTATTTTCTGTCTCGAACTTATGAATAAATTTTTTCTTTAAATCAGGAAGTTTTCTACACTTTAGGTCTCAGAATCTCTTAGCGATTAAATATTATGTCGTTTTTTAGAAGAAATTAGGTTATATGTATTTCTCCGATTTGACAACAAAAAAATTTCACAAAGTTACGAAATAAGATATCTGAGTTAGGTCAAAAACTGTATTTTTTACCTAACTCAGCTATTTTATTTTTATTTCCGTCAAAAATGTTTAAAAAAGATAAAAATCAAAAAAATGGCGACGACTTATTTAAAAATATAAAAACTCGAAAAAACTGGCACTTATATATATTTTTTTAATTTTTCCTTCTACGAGGAAGACATCCTGTTCGTTTTATATGGGCTAATTGATTTTTATGACCAGGAGAACTTTTTTTCATGAAATCAATTCTTCGAATTTTTCTCGGAAACAACGAAAGGTGCAAAATAATTTCAGGATTAAAGTTTGCAAATTTAAAAAATGTGTGCAAAAAATATCTCTTGCTCTTTTGTGATATCTTGTTTTCTTGAATCCTGGAAAATTTATGAAAATACCTTGAGAACTTTTAAAATCCATTAAAATTTCTAAATAATTAAAATTTTATTGAAATCTTCGGAAATCTCATAAAATTCATTTAAATATTCTAAAATATATTGAAACCTCGCAAGTCCTATGAAATAGTTTCATATATTCCGAGGTTGTAAACAAATTCTTTAAACTTTCAGAAAAATTTGTTTATTCCTCTTAAAATACTCTCAAAGTTCTCAAATCCTTTACCTTTTTTCGAAATTCCTCAAAATTATTGAAATCTCTTGGAAATTCCTTGGAGTCTTTTCAAATTCCTTACATATTTATTTTGATTATTTTAAAATTACTTGAAAGTTTAAACTTTTTAAAGCTTTCGAAAATGCCTTGAAATCTTCTAAGATATTTCCAATCCTCTGAAATCAATTAAATTACTCAAATCAATTGAAAACTCCTAGGAATCTTTTAGAATAATCTAAAAGTTTTCAAGTCCTCAAAACTTTCTTAAAACTCCCCGAATCTTTTTAAATCTCTTTAAAATCAAATGAAAATTTAACAAATATTTGAAATCCTCTGGAATCAATTACTGAAATGAATTCAAAATTCCTTGGATTCTTTAAATTTTTTAAATCTTTTTAAAATCAAATGAAAATTTGTAAAATAGCCAAAAATATTTCAAATCCTTTGAAATTCCTTCAAATTATTCAAATAAAAAAATTGCCTGGAGTCATTAGAAATTCCCCAAAATATTTCAAGGCCTTTAAAAACTTTGAAAATCACTTAAAACTTTCTAAAGATTTCCAAAATGCCTTGCAATCTTTTAAATTACTCTAGAATATTTCAAATCCTCTGAAATCAATTAAAGTACTGAAATGAAATGAAAAATCCTTGGAATCTTCAAGAAACCACTAAAAGTTTTCAAATTCTTTACATTTTTTTGAAATTCCTTCAAATTGTTGAAATCTCTTGGAAATACCTTGGATTCTCTTGAAATACCCTCAAATATTCCTAATCTTGAAAAATTCCTTAAAAAATCCTTTTTAATCAATTAAATTACTAAAATCGGTTGAAAATTCCTTGCAATCTGTTAAAATATCCTAAAATATTTCAAAACCCTTCAAAATCTGTTGGCATTCATTGAAATTATTGACATCTCTTTCAAATGTTTTGGATTCTTTTCAAATGCCCTAAAATATTTAAATTTAAAATTCTTTCAAATTATTAAAATAAATAAAAAATTCCTTGGAATCTACTGCAATTCTTTGAAATATTTTCCTACAATATATCAATTTGAAATCTTTTAGAATTAATTGAAATTTTTTTAATCCTCTGAAATCCTATTAAGTTAGTGAAATCAATTAAAAATTCCTCAAAATATTTAAAATTCTTTGAAATCTTTTGAAATTCCTTGCAATTGTTTGAAGATCTTGAAAATTCCTTGGATAAAAAAAATACCTTATAGTCTTTGAACTTCTTTGAAATTCCTTCAAATTATCAAAATCAATTCCTTAAAGTATCGGTGTTTTTTTTTTTTTTAATAGGAGTGCTTATTAAGAGCGTAAAAATGCTTAATTTGAACATCTTTTTAAATTATAAAATTTTTGATCTGTAGACATACACAGATCTCTGACATACTTCTATTCAAACCATAAAAAAATAATTATTTGAATGTGTCACTAAAAGGAAATGGAGATTTCAATCCTATAGGGAAAGTAGAACCAAAACGTACACGAGTTTCGCAAATGATATTTAATATAACTATAATTAAATTATAATAGAAATCACAGTTACAGAGCGTAAAAATGATGAATTTGAAAATTTCTTGTTTGCGTAAACAGTTTAAAAACAGACTACCATCACAATTGAGTTTATGGTTCATTACTCCTCTTACAGACTTTACCGTGCAACGGTTGGCAACACTGAGCCGCGCATTACCAAATACGAAAAAACACGTGACGTATTATCGACCTCGAACTACGATTCGATTCGATTATTATTTCCCACAGTGATCCCGAAAAGACCACCTTGACATGCGCATGCTTCGACTGAATGGCGCTTATTGGTTCTAGTTCTCGTCCTGATTGGGAATTCAAATACAGGCGCGTACTACAGCCAATCAACTATATTACAATTCAAACATGCGCAGATAAAGGCGACTCAGTTAGCATCACTGATTTCAAATGCCGTACCACACACAGGCATACACTACTGTTGAATATGAGCGGCCTACAGCAAGCGAACGTTACCAGCGTTACTCTCGAAAATCGTCAGAATCGAAAACGACAATATCGTTTAGAGATTTTATATTAAGGATCCAGGCGGACGTACATATTTCTAAAGCCCGATCCACACATTCGCTACTCGGCGAGTGGCGAGTCAAAGTTCGCCGAGTACCAAGTAGTCTGGATGGGTCTACTCTAGGCGAATGTTTGCTACTCGTGCTATCCATCACCAGGCTCGGTCAACTCTGTGGGAAATAAATGGCGATATTCCGCGCCATCTGTGATGAGCCAGAGAATTACAAACGCGTGCATGTGTTGGTCTTTATATATGTATATGCCCCTTCCTTACATGTATTGAATACTAGAATAATTCAACAAAAAAGGAATAATAAAGACAAAATGAAGCAAATAAGAAACGAAAAATAGGAAATTAAAGATAATTATCATTCTATTTCCCATTTTACGTTTCTCATCCACTTAATTTTGCCTTTATTTGAAGGTCTCCAGTACAGAACTACATAACCAACAAAATCACAGCCACAAGCGACAACAAACAATTTGCCGCGCACGCGCTTTTTACATCGCCCCACCCGTTGGCGTTGAAAGTTAGCGCCATCTGCGATGGGCCAGAGAAATAATATCGCACCCCTCAATGCCTCTCTGTCCCCGCGCCCTAGTCCTAAGAATTCGCCATTTCACTGTACAGAGCTGACCGAGCCTGTCCATCACTTGACGAGCTTCCAATGCGAGCACCGAGGCGAGTAGAGTGAGAAACTGATATTTGGGACGGGTATCCACACGATTGAAGAGAGAAAAGCGAATATTCGCCTTCATATCTGGATACCTGTGTTCGGGTATGCTCGTTACTCGGCGAACATTTGTGGATGAAGTCCTCGGCAGAAGGCGAATATTCGGCACTCGACAAGTTTACGAATGTCTGGATCGCGTTTAACACAAACAATATTTCATAATAAAGTCCGTTTTCGACAGTTTTAAGAAACACGTGGGCTCGCTAAATGTAATGACGCGACACGCGCGGACCGGACAGCTGGTCTATTCAGTAACACTGTTTTAATTGAGTTACTTACTGGTTCACCCAGTCAAATTCAGAAAATCACTAGTTCACCAGTGATAATAATTTAAGGAAAAAGGGTTGATTGAAGTTGTTGTTGATTGAAATTTTCCTACATCATTGAGGTCCTTGCTTCCAATAACTTGAAGATGATGAAAAGTCTATTTAGTCTTCCAGCGTACCCGTAAGAGTGCTGGGGACATGAGCTTTTGTAAGGTCATCGCCGGCCACTATTTTCTTCGAAAGTATAGTGAAAAATATGACTTGTGTGGTATGACTGGATTCAGAAAATAATGAGCTACAACGAGCATTTATCAAATTTTCATAAACAATCATTATATTCAAAATATACTTGGTCAAAGTTACCCTACTTTTGAAGACTAATTTCTCGGCTTGTAATGATTATTTCACAAATTTTCGAATTTATAAAATTTGGAAAAAATTGGTCGATGCGTGCCATAAAAATGCTTTAGCCCACGTAAAACTCACAGGATACCTTTCTTATAGAACGTCAAATTACACAAAAAATTAGCGGAAAATATAAGTGTGAGTTTCTTTAAAATCTACTCCTGATATTTTCAAACAAATCGTTGCTATTTTGCCTGCCTTGAAA
Source organism: Andricus curvator (assembly GCA_932195095.1). Classification (NCBI taxonomy): domain Eukaryota; kingdom Metazoa; phylum Arthropoda; class Insecta; order Hymenoptera; family Cynipidae; genus Andricus; species Andricus curvator. Next base: position 32,153 of record CAKNYM010047509.1, on the reverse strand, counting down.
TTGACTCGATCATATAGTTTAATCAATTAATTTGACAGTCAGAAAAATAATAAATTTACTACTTATAATTTGTCTTTGCAGGATTGTCTTCTGTAATTTGCTGCGCAACACCTCCTGTCGCTGATCTTCCTGACATTGAAATTCCAGCTAATGTGAACTTTGTGTTAGGAATCAGAGGAATGTATGTAAACCCGCCGATAGTAGCATTTGATAGATCTCGTGAGTACATAATTGGATTTGTCGCAAGAGGACCACGTGGTGGATATATGTTGACTCCAATTTTGGCTGCGATACCGGAATTTGATGGTGATTTAGGAAATATTAAATTACGCAGAGAAGGCGAAAGGGCTGAGCATTATGAAGCAATAATGCCAGGTGATCCTATATTAAGCATGTACTACCATAAAATTAACAAATCACGCACTCGTGCTGCCCGTTTCGTGCATGATTTGATCATCCCAAATCCTCCCACTCAGCACGCAGGTACTTCTCGTGTGCACCCTAATTCTCCCAACAGGCAAGCCAGTACTTCTCACGTTAACACAAATTCTCCCAGTGGGCAAGAAAGTCCTGTCAGTGTGCCTTCAAGTCCTCGCAGTATATACTCAACTTTCTTCGGGGAACGCGGAATACCGAATGTTGACCCCAGGTAACACCGTTATCAGGCAATCCGATCACAATCAGGGAGTGAAGCTGATGCAAAATATAATTAGTGACATTTACCACACGTCCCATGTAACAAATTCTTTTGAGGAAAGAGAATCATTTATGATATGGTTATCAGTAATACGTTTTCTGATTACTGATGTTTCAGTTTTTCACTTTAAAAGTTTATATTATTTTTGTAATTCATCTTATTCAAATCATCCATATGGAACAACCATTTACTTATCTGCTGGTACTAATTGAATAGTCACTGCAACTAATGGTATTGTTGTGCCAACTAATACAGGGTGTCTACTAAAATCCTGGAAACAAATTTCCTGACAATTCCAGGTTTTTTCCAGGTATCTGAAGTTTTTTCCAGGTATAATTTTTCATAGCATGGAGCGATTCTAATATTTCGCTTTTTTTTCAGTTTTTAGGAATTCAATTAATATTACAAGATATTCTTAAATATTTAGCACGATCGATTAATTAAATAATTAAATAGTACTGAAAACATAATTAATCATTTCTTGAATTTGTCTCTTAAAGTCCATGAATAATAATAATAATTGTAACAAATTTTCATTTGATCTAATTATACTTAAAATTTAGTGCATTTTTTGCTAAAATTAATGTCGGTACCATATCAAATTCAATTTAAACCGCTTAAAATATCTAACTTTTTATGTAAAAATTTGAATCTTCAAAAATATAGATGAATTTTTAACCAAATAGTTGAATTTTCAACCAAAAAGATTTTTTTCTACCAAAAAGACGATTTTTCAAAACAAAAAAAAAACATTAATTCTCAATTAAACAGTTGAATTTTCAACTAAAAAAGATCAATTTTCAAACAAATAGCTGAATTTTGAAGCAACAAAGAACAGTTTTTAACTGAAAAAATTAAAGATTTATTTTTAAAACAAATTTAATTTAACTTTCAACCAAGTAGTTTTATTTTCAAGCAAAAAGATGAATTTTCAACTAAAATGATGAATATTCAGCTGGATTACTTGAATTTTCCACCAAAGAGATGAATTTTCAACCAAGAAGATTAATTTTTACTAAAGAAGACGAATTCTTGAGAAAATACTTGAATTTTCAGTTAAAAATACAAATTGTCAACCAACAATTGAATAATTAAATTTTCAGTTAAAAATTAATGTTTACCACAGAGATGAATCTTCAACTGAAACGATGTAATATTAAATTGGAATAGTTACATTTTCCGGTAGAAAAAAAAAACTAATTTGCAACAAAAACAAAACTAATTTTCGAGAAAATAGTTACATTTTTAATCAAAGTGATGAATTTTCAACTTAAATTATGAATCATCAACTGAAATAGTTGAATTTGAAACCGAAAACATGAATTTTTAACTAAAATGATGAATCTTCAACTAGAATTATTAAATTTCAAACAAAAAGATTAATTTTCAATCCAGAAGATTAATTTCTACCAACAAAGTCAAAATCTTCAACTGAAGAAGATAATTTTTCAACCAAATATTGAATAGTTACATTTTCAGTAAAAAAATAATTTTAAACAAACAAAAAAACAAACAAATTTTCAATAAAATAGTTATTGTTGCAAAAGGAATTGTTAAATTTTCAGTAAAAAAATTAATTTTCAGCCAAAGAAAAAACGATTTTTTCAACAAAATAGCTCATTTTTTAACCAAGGAGATGAACTTTCAATAAAAATCATGAATCTTTGACAACAGAAAATTAATTTTTAACAAAAGAGTAACCCTCAACCAAGTAATTAAATCTTCATTCAGAAAATATGAATTCGGAACGAAAAATCTATTAGGTGATATTTCAACCAGAAAAGATTAAAATTTTTAATAAAAAACAATGGAATTCAACCAAAAAGAACGAATTTTTAACAAAATACGTGAATTTTCAACCAGATAGTTGAAATTTCAACTAAAACCGATCAATTTTCAACCAAAAATAGAATAGTTGAATTTTCAGTTTAAAAAATTGATTTCAAACAAAAAAAAAACGAATTTTTAACAAAATAGTTCAATAAAGTAATATAAAGCTACTTTTACAAATAAAGAATCATTGTTATTCAATTTAATATTGCACTTTTAAAAAAAATTAGGCACTCTCTCGAAAAAATTCCCTGACATTTCCAGGATTTTTCAGGTATATACAAATTCCCTGGCAATTCCAGGTTTTCCAGTAGGGTGGACACCCTGTAATAAAATAGCAGTATCATATTTTACTAACTAAATAGTTGGCCCAAATAACAATTTTTTTCCCAACAATGTCCCAGTGCCCATAGGGCTGCTTGATTTAGTTTCATCAGAAAATTAATATGTACTCACCTTAGTGAAATTTATTCTTATTTTTTTAATAAATAAACAATTTGATATTGAATTTTTTGTGACTGGCGGCAGCAGTTGAGTGGTGATTCTCGACTCATCAAGTTTCGGACGTTAAGCCCGGACGGGTGCGGCTAGTGCTCGGATGGGTGACCGTTTGTTGTTTGCGATTAGTCGTGTTTTTCACTGCGTTTAACTATTTTCGAGTGGAAGGTTTAACGTCGAGGATGGATATAGACACTCGATGATATGGAATGTCTTTATGTAAACTTGACTGGCGTTAACCGCCTGCGGTTGGAACAGGTTTTCTGCAGTTTTCCTCTCCCATCGCCAAAAGTCCAAGTAAATGTGAGATTTCCTACTAAAAATGCGGCTGCAGACGTTAGGGGATACATAGTAAGGTTAGGTTTTATGAATTTAAATGTTCAAAAATGATGTAGATCTCAATAATAAAGTATAAATAAAACGTAAAATGTGATTCATTTCTTTGCGTTTGTTTTTATTTTTCCTATTCTCCCTTTTCTGAATGAAGGTACCATTTTGTTATTTAAAAATAAAACTTCATGCTCCTTCCAGAAAATGACTAATCTTTCCATTGTATAATAACTTCTTTTGGTCCTTCTACATTGCATAAAATGTCATCAATCTGAAGTGTAATTGCTACTTCAGTGTGGAAGAAACAGATTATTTACATTCAAATAATGTAAAAGGACGAGTAATATAGCCACTAGTGTAATAATAACTGGAACATTTTTAAGAATATGAATTAAATACAGTGTTGGTGTTAAGGAGAGCGTATTGAAAAAAATAAAGTTCTTTATGGTCAGTCAGTAGGGAAAAAATCTTATATTAAATCTAATATTTCCGAAGCTTTGCAGTTACATGAAACACACGTGGTCGAAAAAATTGAATATTTCTGCAAATTGAAAATTACATGGAATTCTATTATCAATTTTAGGATAAAGAAGATAACGTCAACAAATGATAAAAGAAAGTAAAAGTCCAGAGTTTGTCAGCATGAGAAACAGCAAAGGTGAAATGCTATATGATATAGACGGGATAGTAGACGCTTTAAAAGACTCTTTTAAAGAATTATTAGGAGGTGAAGATATATGTTAGGACAACAGAACTGCGACATAGAACATAATTCATTAGAAAACCCAATTGAAAAAGTCTGTGTCACTGAGGTTAGAGATATAATTAAGAACATAAAAAACAACTTGTTGCTGATCCATAAAATCGGATAATATTGCGTACATGATAAGATCAAATAAAAATGAAACTATGTTTTTGTAATTCAGTTTCCACTTACCTTCTCGCATTCTTCATTTAGGCAGTTTTGTATCAATCTTTCGAATTTTCGCGAATGTTTGCGAATCAGTGTTTAGGAATATGTTACCGACCGAACATACTAGCTACATTTTGATTATGCATTTCGAAACAAAGACCTCATTTGAATTTCGCGCCTAACGTATTTGGTACCGTAGGAAGTGTTTCACAGCGCCATCTTCACCTGACTTACCGGCCAGACTAAATACATCTAGATGGGAAACTACTTCGAAACTGAACGAAAGTCTGTTAGGACAAATGAAATTTCTGTGACATGGAAATTATGGCGCATGCCAGTTCGGATACGTAGACATTAGGATAAATGAAAATTAGGAAAAATGAAATTTATGACAAATGATAATTCGGATAAATGTAAAATATGACAAATAGAAATTCTTCTAAATGAATATTAGGTTATGTGGAAGTTCAGAAATGTACATTTATGTCGAATAAAAATTCGAAAATACGCAAATTATGCCAAACGAGAATTCGGTACAATAGAAATTATGATAATTGGTAGTTAGGACAAATAGAGGTTATGTGAGTGGACAATTCGACAAAATAAAAATTATAATAAATAATTGTTCGGCAAGTTGATTTTCGGTCAAATGAAACTTAGGTAATATGGAATTTGGGGTATATTCATGCGTCTCAGAAAAAGCATTTGACAAGGTAAATAGAAGTAAACTTTGGGAAGTCCTTAAAGAGTACGGAGTCAATGGATGGCTCCTACAAGCAATAAAATCAATATATACAGGTAGTAAAGCGAGTTTAAGAGTAAATGGGAAACTGAGTGACTGGTTCGATATTATGCAAGGCGTGAAACAAGGATATGTTATGTACTCATGGCTATTTATCATATTTATGGATAAGTGTCTAAGAATGGCCCTCTTCAACGAAGAAGGTGTAGATTTTGAAACAGTGAAGGTACGTGGGTTAGCTTTCGGAAATAACAAGATTATCATGGCAGAATCAATCGAGGACTTGGAAAGAATGTTGAATAAACTTAATAAAAGAATGAAGAACATGGGCCTCAAAATTAACGTAAATAAAACAAAAAGCATGGTGTTTGAAGGAAAAACTGAGAAAACAATGTGCAACATTGTCCTAAATGATGAGAGATTAGAACAAGTTGACAAGCAGCGGTTGAAGAAGCAATTAATTGTTATCGCCTTAAATACTGGGCTGGGATGCAATTTCTTTTTCTCACTTATGTTTGTGGGCGATTCAAACCCAATCTATTTAGATTTTTACATCTTGGTCAATTTTTCACTAATGAATGCAAATTTGGATTATAAGAATATATTAATCATACCTTGTAGTTCCCTATAAATAATCCCTGATGAGGGAGTCTAAATTGGTCCCGAAACATGTTGGTTCGCTGGTAGTATAAAAAAGACGGATAAAGGAAAAAGTGAGAGGTTGGTTTTGGTTGACTTTTTCTTTTTTTCTCCCTCTTTTCTCTTTTTCTCCCTCTTTTTTCTTTTGGTTATTTTTGTCTCTAATGAGCCTGGACTTTTTTTAAATATTCAAATAATGACAAGGATGACAAATATTTAGAATATTGCAATGAGATAATTTTAAATTAAGATGTGTACATGATCAATATTACAAAAAAGCTTCTATGTTTAAACTTTAAAGGAATGATACAATAATAAAAGACAATAATGAATAATCTTTATTAAACAACAACAAACCTTACGTTTGAACTTTTTTTTTCAAATATATAGCAATCGATTTGACAGCATATATGTCATTTAAAATTATGTCATTGCAATGTTCTCAATATTTGTCATCCTAGGTCAAAAAAGAACAACTTTTTGACTGCCAATAAAAATTGAACAATTGAGAAAGAATTGATCACAGTAATTGAAATTAAATGATTTAAACTCTTAAAGATAAAAATTTTTTCACTTGAAATCATAAAAACCGAACCGCAAATTAAGACACTCAAAGTGAAACGCATACTTTTGAATTTTAAACTTTTAAAATTAAATAAAAAAATATAATTTAAGCAATTTTAAGCTAGAAACATTCATTTATACATTAAAATTTCTTTTGAAATCTGTTTGTATATTCTCTCAAAAATTTGTTTAAAAAAATCCCAGGAATCTAATAATAATTTGATTATCTTTGAACTCGAATTTTTCCTATAATTTCTTGAAAATCCTGCAAAAGTAAAAATACTACCTCAAAATCGTCCAGATTCTTTTTTGAAAATTTTGGAAATCTTATTAGATATTCTTTTTAAATTAATTTTCCAACAAACAAACAAAATTATTGATATTTTTTCTAGGAATTTTGATACACATTTTTTATTGATTAAAAACCTTTCAAAATGCTTAAAAAGCTTATAACTTTTGTGTTTGAAATCTTCAAAAATCTACATTGTCTTTGAAATGGTTTGAAATCTGTTCACGTTTTAAATTATTTTGAAATCTTTTCAAAACTTCTGAGTATATTTTAAACGTACTCGATTATTTTCCAAATTAATAATTGTTCAATTGTCATTTATTAATCGAAATTTTTTAAAAAATGTTTCTAAATAATCTCTTTAAATTAATTTTTCAAAATAAAAAATCATTTCAAATTTTCCCATCAAACTTAAGAAATTTCTTTCTTTCCTAAAACCTTCAAAGATACTTGAAAAGCTTCAAAATTTTATTTCGAAATCATCAAAAATCTGAAATTAATTTTTTATTTTCCAAAATATTTTCCAGTTTTAAATTAAGTTTGGATCTTCTCAAAACTTGTAAATATCTCTTAAACTGACTCAAACTTTTTCCAAATTGATAATTGTTCAATTGTTATTCATGCATGTAAAATCAATAATTTCGAATACATATTAAAAATTTGTTTAATAGAAAAATTATAACATTCAAAGTTTAAATTTAACACTGTTAAATGGTTAAAAATAAAATATTTTAAATTGAAATAATATTTTAATAGGATTTGGAATTGAATAAGAGCGTTTAATTATGCATCTATTAATTTAAAATTATTTTAAACTAAGAATAGTTTATAAAGTTTCATCCGAAAGTTTATATTTGTTTAACTACTGAAGCTTTCAGATTAAAATTTTTTTTATTTTGAACGTTAAAATCTGTAACTTGCTTAATTTTAAACAGATTCAGAGTTGTCCTGTAAAATTAATTATTGTTCAATTTTCAATAATCGAACTGCAGTTAAATGTGATTTATTATAATAGCAAAGTTCTTCGTAAAAGTGTAATATTTGTTTAAAATTTTAATTCCTTGTAGAAATTTATATATTACATATCCTAAAAAAATTCACAGTAAAGTACAAGTCGAAACGTTGATGCGGATTCTAAAAGCATTGTTTGTAAAAATATTTTTTTTTTCTTAAATTTGTACATTTCTACAATAAACTACCAGTATTAACAACATAGTTTTAAGTACAGTTTCCAAATATTTCAAGTTTTGTGAAATCTTGTATTTTTTGTAAAGATTTGTAATTTTCTACAATAATTTACGTAAAATTAAAAGTGTTTTTATGACGTCAAACACCCAAATTAAAAAAAAGTAAAGTCCTGTAATCTTCCGTAATACTTTGTAGATTTTTACAACAAAGTCAAAAAAATATTAATGATAAGTGATACAAATTTTTGAATTGTAGAAACTTCTACTTTTTGGTAATTTCTTTACATTTCTACAAGAAAATACAAGAAAAAATTAGCCACTTGCATTTAACTGTATTTTTTGTTGAATATGGTACATTTTTTTTTTAAATTCTCTGAAGTCTGCAGTGCTCTTCAGATATTTACTTCACCGACTGAAGGTAATCTAGGTTCCTACTTGCCGACAGAAGGTAATCTAGTTTCCTACTTTACCGGATGAAGGCGATCTAGATCCCGGCATAACCAATTGAAGGTAATCTAGATTTCTACTTTGCCGCTTGCGGGTAATCTAGACTTATTACTCATAAGACAACAAAATTATTGGATCTCGACGGAGGAAGGAAAAAGTGAGAGGTTGGTTTTTGGTTGACTTTTTCCCTTTTTCTCCCTCTTTTTTCCATTAATTTTATTCTTGTCTCTAATGAGCCGAAAAGTGAGGTTGTTTTGGAATTTTATTTTTTAATTATGAATATTTCCTGCTTATTTTGCAAAAATTATTCGTGGTAAAATGAAATTCTTTTCAATCTTAATTTACAAATTTCATTCTTTCTCATTTGCTCCCCTAGCATCCTCTTACTCCTTCATCCACTCTTCCCCCAAACCATTCTCCCATAGAATCTTTACCACATTCTCTTGCCAGCTTCCTTTATCTTCCATTCCTCTCCTACTTCCTTCCCATAGATGCTCCCATGTTTCCTCTTCCCATTCACAGATTCTGCACTTCCTGTTCTCTTTCTTTTCCCAATACATACCTGCCCTTACCTCGTTTCCCCATCTAAATCTTGCTATTCTGGTCCATCTTTTCTCTCCCCATCCCTTTTCTAATTACTTAGGTACTCCTTCCTTTTTTATCATCTTATACCATTTATTATATTTTGATTCCTCAATCATCCCTCATTTTTCTATTAATTGTCTTTCCCTATCCTTTTCTTCTACTTCTTCATAGTTGACTCCAGTCCCGTCTTCTATACCTCTAGCCTTAAAGAACTCCCTCCTTTCTTCTTCCCATCTCGTTAATTCCATCGCCCTCCCTCTCCTTTCTTCTACCTCGATCAAACACTTTCTCGCTCACTCCCCTCCCTTTCCCTCCCTCAGCTTCGTCTCAAAATTCCAGGCCCTCTTTCCCGCTCTAGTACTTAATTTATCCCTTTGCGCTTCTTCTCTCACCATTTATCCCGGTGTCCTCCAGTCTACCCCTAGCGTCCACCTTATATACCTTTCTTGTAAACTCTCAATCTCTTTCCTTTCTTTCCATCCCCATATCTCTGCTCCATAACCTAATACCGGTCATACCAGCGTATCAAATAACCACATTCTCCTTCTCCAATTTTTTTTTAACCTTCTTTTTCCTATTCCCCATATCTGTTTCATTACCCCTGCTGCTTTTTTTTATCCTTTCTCTTATATGAGCTCTATGAATTCCATTTGCTTGCAAGTTATATCCCAAATACTTAAACTCTTTTACTTCTTCTAATTTTATTCCCTTCCATCTCTCCGTCCATTCTTTCTTTCTTCCCCCTCCTTTTCTAAACCTCATTATCTTTGTCTTTTCTACATTTAAATTCAACTTTTTTCCATCTAAGTATTTCTCTAATCCTGTAATTAAGCCCGCCCTCCCTTCTTCATCCTCTGCCATGAATACTATATCGTCTGCGTATTCCAGTGTATATATCTTTTCGTTCTCTATCCTCACTCCTCCCCACCCTTTTCTCTTCATTTCTTCTTCCAAGTCTGATATTAATATATTAAATAAAAGTGGGCCCAGAGGACATCCTTGCCTTACTCCTCTCACCAACCAGAAACTATCTCCTACTTGCTCTCCTAGCTTTACCTTGCCTTTTGTCTCTCTAAAAATTTCCGATACTCTCTTTATTAATGCCTCTCGTATCCCTTTTTTCACCATAACTTTTTCTATCTCGCCTCGGTCTAATGAGTCAAACGCCGCCTTCAAGTCCACGAATATTGCTACCATTGCCCCTTTCTCCCTTTTAATCCTCTTATTTACTAAATAGTTCAGAACATATATATTGTCCATCACCCTCATCCCTTTTCTAAACCCTGTCTGATTCGGTGGCTCTATCTTTTTCTCCGCAACTTCTTTTTTTAACCTCTCCGATAAAAAAGTCACATATACTTTATACAGTGTTGGCATTAGTGTCACTCCCCTATAATCGTTAACCTCCTCCCCTTTGCCTTTCTTCACTATTGGTATCACTACTCCTTCTTTCCATACCTCTGGCCACCCCTCTCCTCTCCACACTCTATTGCACATTATCCATGCCCATTCCTTTCATTCTGTCCAACCATATTTCCATACTTCATTTGGAATCTCATCTATACCAGATGCCTTTCCATCTTTCATCATCGCTAATACCTTGTCTATTTCTTCCCTTGTAATTTCCTCCTCCTCATCTGTTCCCCTACCATCTTTTCCTCCTTTCCTAACTTTCCTCTCTACCCCTCCTAGTAATTCCATAAAATATTTTTTCCATTCTACCATCTCAATATCCTGGTTTACTCTTTTCCTTCTTCTTCTCTCTCTATTTAACACCTTCCAAACCTCTTCTTCCGTCATAGCCTTCTCCGCTTCTTCTTCAAACCTTTTATTTTCCTCCTCTTTTTTTTTTGATCACACAACTCAGTATACTCCTTTTTTTCTTCTATATTCTTCTCCACTACTTGTCCCTTTTCTCCGTTTTCTTAGTTCCCTTTTCACTTCCTTCTTCTTCTGTTTACAATTCGCATCCCATCCACTTCTATCCCCTCCTACACTAACTTCTTTTTTGCTTGTGCACTCTAATACTCCTTTTATTTCTCCTATAATTATTCCCATTTCCTCGTTTACATTTCCTTCCCCCATTTTGATATTCCTGACTTTTTCTTTAAACTGTTCTGTATCTTCCATTGACCAATCCCCTCTTCCTGCTCTTTTTACTTTTGCTTCCTTTTTAGCCTTATTGATATTACTCATTTCTCCCTCTACTATCACTATTAAGGGAAAGTGATCCGAATCTAGATAATTCCCTACCTCTAGTTTCTTAACCTTCTCTCTAACCTCGTCGTCCACTACTACATAATCAATTACCGTTCCCCTCTTTCCTCCTGAACGTGTATATTCCCCTGCCTCATCCCTCTCTATACTTTCGTTTAGATAAACCATCCCATCTCCCCTAGGTTCTTTAACAACTTCTTTCCTTCCCCATTCAGTATCTTGTCCTTGGATTTTCTTCCTCGCTCTCCATCCCATTCCCTTCCTCTATCTCCTGTTCTCACATTAAAGTCTCCTCCTATTATAAGCCTAATCTCTTGCTTGTTTTCTTCCATCAGTTCTCTCATCTCCTCTGTTTTCTCCTGCATATCACCGTTCACATAAACCCCCACTATCTTCCACCTCTCTTCTCCCATATTTATCTCTTCTACTATTAATCCTTCTTTATGTCCTATCAACTCTTTTTTATCCTTCTCTGTTATACATTTGTTCCTTACTCCCATCACCCATTAAATTTGAGATATGATAATATTTAGAATTTATCTCATCTTTATTAGTCTCTAAGAATAAAAAAACATTTTTTTTTCAACTTTCAACATATAAATTGAGTACTTTGATACAACTTCACTTCAATAGACATTTTTTCTTATTTTGAAAATTCTCTTTTTATAGAAAAGTAATAAATTTATCTTTTTTAGTTTTGTCGACCGCGTTTTAAAAATTATCAGTGAATTGGAGTTTCCTTTGTGGGATTTAAATCGGATTGTTGCTTTAAACAGAATTTTACTTTTATGTCATGAAAGTTCGTTTCCATGCTTTTTAAATTCAAATGTGATCAATTCATGACTGAGTAAATCTTTTGTTGATACAAATCATTGGAAAATATTTTTAAATATATTTACGTGCCTATAAAATATCAATAACACGAAAAGAAAAACAGAGGGGATGATTGAAAATCGCGAAAAATAACATTCCTGACAGTGTAAAATTCCAGGAAAAGAAAAAATTCGAAATAGAAAATTGCCTAAATATAAAAATCCTGACTTGAAAAATTCTCGAATATTAAAATTTTCACACAATTTATAACATTGGCGATTTGAAAAATAGCCAAAAAATAAAATATTCGAAATATTAAATTCCCATACAGTTTATAATATTACTGAATTTGAAAATTCCCGAATAATAAACTTTCACAGAGTTTATATTATTATCGAATTTGAAAAATTGCGACACAAAATTGCCGAATTATAAAATATTCGACACTGTCAAATTTCCGAAACTAAAAAATTTACGAATTTAAACAATTAAACAAAATGTTTCCTGAGAAAGTATTCTTTCTTCACTGATAATTCAAGAACTCAAGAACATTCAAACAATTAATAAAAAAAATTAACATTAACAAAAAATTTTGCCGAAGAAGAAAATATTTGAAATAGAAAATTCCCGAAATGATCAAATTCCTGAATTATAAGAATCCCGAATTTGAAAATTCCTGAATCATAAAATTCGCTGCACTGTAAAATTTGCGAGACAGAAAATTTCCGAAATTTGCCGAATTATACAATATCCAACACTGTCAAATTTTCGAAACTAGAAAATTCTCGAATTTAAGAAATTAAAACAATTTTTTCTAATAAATATTCTTTATTCACTATGAATTCAATGAATTAAATATCTAAAAAATAATTGAAAAAGAATTAAACATTTTTAAAAAATCTAAAAGATAAAATTCCCGAAAAAAAGTTCGAAGTACAAAATTCTCAAAATTGAAAAATCGATGAATTATAAAAATCACGAATCAGATAATTCCTAAATAATAAAATTGCTGCCGCTGTGAATTTCCCGAAAAAGAAAATATCAGAAATATAAAATCCCTGAATAATAAAATTCCTGTACAGCTTATAATATTATCAAATTTCGAAATTCCTGAATAATAAAATTCTCCAGAAAAAATTTGCAGAAATATAAAATATCCGACAATGTCAAATTCCCGAAACTAGGAAATTCTCGAATTTAACAAATAAAAGAAATTATTTTTGATAAATATTTTTTATTTACTGAGAATTTAGTAATTGAATATTTAAAAAATAATTGAAAGAAATTTTAACAATAAACAAAAAAGATTTGCCGGAAAATAAAATATTCGAAATAGAACATTTCCGAAATTATAAAACCGCTGAAATATAAAAATTCCTAATTGGAAAATTTGTAAATAATAAAGTTCTCGACACTGTAAAATTCCAGAAAAAAAATATTCGAAATAGAAATTTTCCTAAATTTAAAAATTGTCGAAATATAAAAATCTCGAACTTGAAAATTCCCAAAGAATGAAATTCCTGTGCAGTTTTTAATATTATCGAATTTTAAAATTCCGAATAACAAAATTGCCAAGAGAAAATTGCCGAATTATAAAATATTTGACAATGTCAAATTTCCGAAATTAGAAAATTTTCTAATTTTCATAATTAAAATTTTTTTTTACAAATCTTCTATATTTACTAACAATTCAATAATTAATTATTAGGGACGAGTTAAAAAATTCTGAAAAATAAAACTCCCGACGCTGTAAAATTTCCGAATTATAAAATATCCGAACTAAGAAATTCCCGAATATAAACAATTACAATTTTTTTTTTCAATGAGAATTTTTTGTAATGTTCAAAGTTCTTTAAAATTATTGTTAGAATTTGAAATAACAATAATTGTATGAAAAGTGTAAAACAAATAAATTTAAAAACAAGTGTGACATGAACAAACAAAAATTCTCCCTAAATTTTCCTCGAGCCTAATAATATTTTCCAAACGAACTTTTAATTGTTTTTTAAATTAACAATTTGATTTTTAAAAACGCTTTTTGTAATTTTTTTCGAATGATATGCATATTTTCAAACAACATTTTTCACCAAAAAATATATTTTTTCTTCAATTATTGTTATTTTAATTTCAAACAATAATTTTTAGAAACCTTAAACATTCAAAAAAAATTTATTTGATGAAAATATTTGATTATTGTATTTTTAATAAATATATAATACTTCTTGAAAAACAATTCTTTTAATTGTTTCAATTGGGAAGATTGAAAACTCCCGAAAAATAAAATTCTCGAAACGGTAAAATTCCCGAATTGGAAAGTTATCGTATAATAAAATTGACGAAAATAGAAAATTGCCGAAATATAAAAATCCCGAATTGGAAAATGCCCGAATAATAAAATTCCCGAATTTAAAAAATACAAAAAAATGGATTTTATTGAATATTATCTTTTTAATGAAGCAATCAAATATTATTATCAATGTTTGAAGTTTTTTAAACTGTTTTTTGAATATGAAATAACAATAATTGAAAAAAATATACGTTACTGGATGGACACTTTTGATTAAAAATGTGGATAGTATTTTTTGTTTAAATTACAAAAAATGTTCTTAAAAATCGAATTGTTAACACAAAAAAAATTAAAAAGAAACTTCGAAATAAACCAGTGCTGAAATGAAACCTACCAAGTTTTTTTGGAAAATGTTATTAGGTTCGGATAAAATTTAGAGAGAATTTTTTTTCTTTTTAGGCGCACGTGTTTTTACATTTATTTTTTGACAATTTTCACAGAAATATTTCTATTTTAAATTGAACCAAAAATATTTTGTTACTGTATTTTTAATGATTAAATAATATGCATCAAAAAGCACATTTTTTTAATTATTCAAATTCGGGAATTTAAAGATTCGGGAATTATCTAGTTCGGATATTTCATAATTCAGCAATTTTATGTCGGGAATTTCATTATTCAGGGATTTTCAAATTGGACAACTGAAAAATCCCGAAAAATGAAATTCCCGACGCTGTGAAATTCCTGAATTGAAAAATTCTTCAATAATAAAATTTCCAAATTGGAAAATTTCCGATTTATGAAATTCCGGAATTTAAACAATTCAACATTTTTTATACATACTAATCATTTATTATAAACACAATAATCAAATATTGTTATTAAAAAAATTATTTTCAATGTTTGAAGTTTCTAAAATTATTGTTTGAATTAAAATAACAATGATTTAAACAAATTTTTGTCCAGAAATATATATTTTTTTCAATTATTGTGTTTTTAAATTCAAACAGTAACTTCAGAAACGTTAAATATCAGAAATATTTTTTTATTGAAATATTTGATTATTTTATTTTTGATAAATAAATAATATTTATAAAAAATGCAATTGTTTAATTTCGGGAATGTTCTAGTTCGGATGTTTTATAATTCGGCAATTTTCTGTAGGGAATCTTGAAATTCGGTAATCTTTATTAACTGTCCGGAATTTTATTATTCGGGAATTTTCGAATTCGGTAATATTAAAAACTTTTCGGGAATTTTCCAATTGGGGAATTTTAGAATTCGGAAATTTTATTAATTGGAAATTTTAGGGTGTCAGGAATTTTATTTTTCGGGATTTTCAATCGTCCCTTTGAAATTCTATAATATTATAAACTGTTTGGGAATATTCCAATTCAAGAATTTTATTATTTGGGAATTTCATTATTCAGGAATTTTCCAATTCAGAAATTTTACAGTGAAAGGATTTCATTTTTCGGAATTTTGCAGTCGTTCCGTTCAAATTCGGGAATTTCCCATTTGGATTTTTATTATTCTGGAATTTTGATATTTGTTAATGTTGAAAACTGTTCAGGAATTTTTCAATTCGAGATTTTCATACTTCGGCAATTTTATAATTCCGGGAATTTCCTATTTCAAAAATTTTATTTTTTCGGATTTTTCAGGCGTCACTTACAAATTCGGTACTATTATAAACTGTTCGGGAATTTTATTATTTGGGAATTTTATTATTCGGGAATTTTGGTATTTTTTATCATTAAAAACTGTTCAGGAAGTTTCCAATTCGAGATTTTCATACTTCGGCAATTCATAATTTCGGGAATTTCCTATTTCGAACATTTTCTTTTTCGAAAATCTTATTTTTTTGGATTTTTCAGGCGTCAGTTTCAAATTCGGTACTATTATAAACTGTTCGGGAATTTTCCAATTCGGGAATTTTATTATTTGGGAATTTTTTTTTTTTTATCATTAAAAATTGTTCAGAAATTTTCCAATTCGAGATTTTCATACTTCGGCAATTCATAATTCCGGGAATTTCCTATTGCAAACATTTTCATTTTCGAAAATTTTATTTTTTCGGATTTCTCAGGCGTCACTTTCAAATTCGGTACTATTATAAACTGTTCGGGAATTTTCCAATTCGGGAATTTTATTATTTGGGAATTTTATTATTCGGGAATTTTATTATTCGGGAATTTCGATATTTGTTATCATTAAAAACTGTTCAGGAATTTTCCAATTCGAGATTTTCATACTTTGACAATTTGATAATTTCGGGAATTTCCGATTTTTAAAATGTCCTTTTTGGGAAATAAACGGGGTCAAAAATTTTATTTTTCGGGATTTTTCAGTAATCCATTTCAAATTCGGTAATAATATAAACTGTTTGGGAATTTTCCGATTCGGAAATTTTATTATTCGGGAATTTTCCATTTCGGAAATATTACAGTGTCGGGAATTTTATTTTACGGAATTTTTCAGTCGTTTTGTTGAAATTCGGGAATTTCACAGTTTCGGATATTTCATAATTCGAGAATTTTCCATTGGGAATTTCATTATTCGGGAATTTTCGAATTCGGAAATTTTATTAATCGGGAATTTTACGGTGTCAGGAATTTTATTTTTCGGGATTTTTCAGTCGTCCCTTTCAAATTCGGTAATATTATAAACAGTTCGGAAATCTTCCAATTCGAGAATTTTATTATTTGGGAATTTCATTATTCAGGAATCTTCCAAATCAGAAATTTTACAATGCCGGGATTTCATTTTTCGGAATTTTGCAGTCGTTCCGTTTAAATTTGGGAACCTCCCATTCGGAATTTTATTATTCTGGAATCTTGATATTCGTAAACGTTGCAAACTGTCGAGGAATTTTTCAATTCGAGATTTTCATATTTCGGCAATTTTGTAATTCCGGGAATTTCCTATTTCGAAAATTTTATTTTTGCGGATTTTTCAGGCGTCATTTTCAAATTCGATACTATTATAAACTGTTCGGGAATTTTATTATTTTGGAATTTTATTATTCGGGAATTTTGGTATTTGTTATCATTCAAATTGTTCAGGAATTTTCCAATTCGAGATTTTCATACTTCGGCAATTCATAATTCCGGGAATCAGGCGTCACTTTCAAATTCGGTACTATTATAAACTGTTCGGGAATTTTCCAATTCGGGAATTTTATTATTTGGGAATTTTATTATTCGGGAATTTTGGTATTTGTTATCATTAAAAACTGTTCAGGAACTTTCCAATTCAAAATTTTCATACTTCGGCAATTCATAATTCCGGGAATTTCCTATTTCGAACATTTTCTTTTTCGAAAATTTTATTTTTTTCGGATTTTTCAGGCGTCACTTTCAAATTCGGTACTATTATAAACTGTTCGGGAATTTTCCAATTCTGGAAATTTATTATTTGGGAATTTTATTATTCTGGAATTTTGATATTTGTTAATGTTGAAAACTGTTCAGGAATTTCTCAATTCGAGACTTTCATACTTCGGCAATTCATAATTCCGGGAATTTCCTAATTCGAACATTTTCTTTTTCGAAAATTTTCTTTTTTCGGATTTTTCAGGTGTCAGTTTCAAATTCGGTACTATTATAAACTGTTCGGGAATTTTATTATTCGGGAATTTTGATATTTTTTATCATTAAAAACCGTTCAGGAATTTTCCAATGCGAGATTTTCATACCTCGACAATTTGATAATTTCGGGAATTTCCTATTTCTAAAATGTTCTTTTTCGGGAAATAAACGGTGTCAAAAATTACATTTTTCGGGAATTTTCAGTAATCCCTTTCAAATTCGGTAATAATATAAACTGTTGAGGAATTGTCCAATTCGGAAATCTTATTATTTTGGAATTTTATTATTCGGGAATTTTCCATTTCGAAAATATTAGTGTCGGGAATTTTTTCGAATTTTTCAGTCGTTTTGTTGAAATTCGGGAATTTCACAGTTTCGGATATTTCATAATTCGGGAATTTTCCACTGGGAATTTCATAGTTATGGAATTTTGATATTTGGTAATATTAAAAACTGTTCAGGAATTTTTCAATTCGAGATTTTTATCCTTCGGCAATTCATAATTCCGGGAATTTCCTATTTCGAACATTTTCTTTTTTGAAAATTTTATTTTTTTCGGATTTTTCAGGCGTCACTTTCGAATTCGGTACTATTATAAACTGTTCGGGAATTTTCCAATTCTGGAAATTTATTGTTTGGGAATTTTATTATTCTGGAATTTCGATATTTGTTAATGTTGAAAACTGTTCAGGAATTTTTCAATTCGAGATTTTCTTACTTCGGCAATTCATAATTCCGGGAATTTCCTAATTCGAACATTTTCTTTTTTGAAAATTTTATTTTTTTCGGATTTTTTAGGCGTCACTTTCGAATTCGGTACTATTATAAACTGTTCGGGAATTTTTGTATTTGTTATCATTAAAAACTGTTCAGGAATTTTCCAATGCGAGATTTTCATACTTCGACAATTTGATAATTTCGGGAATTTCCTATTTCTAAAATGTTCTTTTTCGGGAAATAAACGGGGTCAAAAATTAAATTTTTCGGGATTTTTCAGTAATCCCTTTGAAATTCGGTAATAATATAAACTGTTTAAGAATTTTCCAATTCGGGAATTTTTTTATTTTGAAATTTTATTATTCGGGAATATTCCATTTCGAAAATATTAGTGTCGGGATTTTTTTTTGATTTTTTCAGTCGTTTTGTTGAAATTCGTGTATTTCACAGTTTTGGATATTTCATAATTCGGGAATTTTCCATTGGGAATTTCATTATTCAGGAATTTTGATATTTGGTAATATTAAAAACTGTTCAGGAATTTTCCAATTCGAGATTTTAATCCCTCGGCAATTTTATAATTTTGAAAATTTCCTATTTGTAACATTTTTTTGTCGGGAATTTTACCGGGTCGAAAATGTTTTTTTCGGGATTTTGTAATCGCCCCGTTATATTTTTTCATCTAAAATGTTTCTTTTTAAAGAATTCTAATCACAACCCTTGAAAATTAGCATTCTTTTCCAGTATAATTTATCACTTTTCAAATTAAAATCAAAATGACGTTTACTTTAAAAATTAGTTCTGTATCGTGAAAAAATGTGTAAAGACAAGATTAAGTAGCTTCTTTCGAGCGAGAAGAAAATTTCCTTTTCATTGGCCAACAATTTATGGGACTTGACTTCTTGACAAATGAGACCTTTTGAACCAGAGTCGAATAATTAACATTAACTCATTTCGAAATATCGGTTCTTGCATACCTGATGAAGCTAATCCCATTGACAGAATTTTCTGTCAAACGTGATTCACACAATTATTCTAAACTAAACTTTATTTTTATTATTTTTATTTATTATCCATTTATTTATTCCATTCTAAAATTATTATATACTATAAACTAATTAAAATTAAACCATAAACTATTTTTTTTCCCATGCATATCGTCCCGAAATTTGTTCGAATAAAAAAAAAAATTGCATTGAAAAAAAAAGAGAATGAAAGTTTCTGCAAGCCCCATAAAACACGTATTTCCCATGAGAAAAAAAGACGTTTTTGTAAATTTTATTCAAAATCCTCAATATTAGGTGAATCGAGTTGAAACTCAATATTTCTCTTCAGAATTAGCTATAGAATACAAACTAATAATATTTTTTTTATATCAGCTCCATAAGTCTGTTTTATAGGGTCCCAAAAAACCCCATAAGTGAAAAAATGGTTTTTGCGAGTTTTTGACGCTAATTACGATTTTTTGCTATTTTTAAAAATAAAAATTGTTTCTTATATACAAAGTATCACTTTATACTGAAAATTAAAAGTTCACACAGAATGTTTAAACAATTTATTATTGTTTTCAGTTATTTTCTTTTAGAAAATAGTTAGAAAGTAGCGGTTTTTTTCTGAATTTTTTAACCAATTTTCAACTTTTCAGTCAGATCGAGGCAATCGTCAATCAAATTCACCATTAATAATTGTTTAAACAATTTATTATTATTTATAATGATAGTCTCTTCAAATAATGCTTGAAAATTGCAGTTTCTCCTAAAAATGCAATAAATAACTTATGGAACAGTTTTCTGTTATAGTGAGGTAATAATTAATTCAAGTTAATAAGCACAATTGTTTAAACAAATTATTGTTATTTTCAATAATATTCTCTTTGATTAATGGTAGAAAGTTGCAGGTTTCTCTTTTTTTTCAACATTTTGTCCACTCATCATTTAGAGTGTCGTAATAGTTAATGACATTCAAAAAACACAATTGTTTAAACAAATTATTCTTATTTCTAATAATATTCTCTTAGAATGATGCTGGATAGTTGCGGCTTCTTCTAAAATTTTCTATTTTTTGTGTACTTTTCACTTAGAGACAGGTAATAATTAATTTAAGTTATCAAAAATAATTGTTCAAACAAATTATTATTGTATATGATTATCTTCTTCTATATTAATGCTAAATAGTTGCGGTTTTTTTCTGAAATTTGTAACTTTTTGTCTACTTTTTACTTTGTGAAATAATAATCAATACAAGCTAACAATTATGATTGTTTAAACAATTTATTATTGTTGACAACTATCTTATTCTCAAGTAATATGCTCGAAAGCTGCGGGGTTTTCTGCAATTTTCAGCTTTTCTTTGACTTTCCACTTAGAAAAAAAAAATGTTAAAATTAATTCAAACAAAAAGGCTCTCAGTAACTATGTACTTCAAGGAAAATTTATATTCAAAATGGCCTATATAGACAATTTGAAGAATAATACAAATATCAGTTTTATATCGAAAAAATATATTCTTGAAAAAGAAAGGGATTGTTTGAAAAATGATTCTTTCTATTGTTTATTTATTATTTGTTCATAACAAAGAAGCCAAAGCAATGTTGAAAATTTCAGAAGAAACCGAAACTTTCTAGCAATTATCTAATAGTTATTTATAAACAATAATAAATTGTTGAAACGATTATGTTTATCAACCTTAAATTCCCTAACTTTTCAAGATTTTTTTTAAAAATCCCTGATTTTCCTTAGCTAATGAAATTTCCTGACTCTTCCCTGATTTCCAGGTTTTCCGTGACCTACAGCTACACTTAAAAAATAGTGTGGGATAACCCAGCCGAAAAATTGATATAGCAGAGACAAAAATCTCTAAAATGACTCTCCGATTAGTCCGAAAATTGTTAAATCAATTAAAATATAATTAGGTTCAAGACTTATGTAAATAGGGTAATGCTTATTATAAAACAGATGGTATTATATGGAAGCTCGGAGAGAATACAGGATGATTTGACATGGGTAGAAAGGAACATGCAGTATAAGTTAAGGAAAATAGCGGAAGAGGAAAGAAAAAAGGGAAGAAGAACATGGGTTAAGTATGGGATAATACAGATAGAAGGTGTATGGTGGAATTGGGACGAGGACAGGGAAGAGATAGTAAGTAATGAGGTGTAGAGAAACTAGGAGAGAAAGGAACAGGAGATAAAGAAATAAGAAATAGTAGGAAACAAAAAGAGATGAGAAACAAAAGTAGGGAAGATTGGAAGATATGCTACTGAAATATAGCAGGCTTAGAAAGAAAGGATAGGGAGTTTATGAGAAATTTGATACAATGGGATGTAGTAGTAATGATGGAGACGTGGCTACATGAAAAGGGATGGAAAAGAGTAAGGGGAAGATTACCAAGAGGTTAAAAATGGCTGGTTCAAAATGCAAAGAGGAAGAATAAAAAAGGCAGAGCAATGGGAGGAATGGTGATGGGAGTAAGGAACGAATGTATAGCAGAGAAGGATAAAAAAGAGTTGAAAGAACATAAAAAAGGATTAGTAGTAGAAGAGATAAATATGGGAGGAGAGAGGTGGAAGATAGTGGGGGTTTATGTAAACGGTGATATGCAGGAGAAAACAGAGGAGATGAGAGAACTGATGGAAGAAAACAAGCAAGAGATTAGGCTTATAATAGGAGGAGACTTTAATGCGAGAACAGGAGATAGAGGAGGAAGGGAATGGGATGGAGAGCGAGGAAGAAAATCCAAAGACAAGATACTGAATGGGGAGGAAAAGAAGTTGTTAAAGAGCCTAGGGGAGATGGGATGGTTTATCCTAAAAGGAAGTATAGAGGGGGATGAGGAAGGGGAATATACACGTTCAGGAGGAAAGAGGGGAACGGTGATTGATTATGTGGTAGTGGACGACGAGGTAAGAGAAAAGCTTAAGAAACTAGAGGTGGGGAATTATGTAGATACGGATCACTTCCCCATAATAGTGACAGCAGAGGGAGAAATGAGTAATAACAATAAGCCTGAAAAGAAAGCAAAAGTAAAAAGAGCAGGAAGAGGAGATTGGTCAATAAAAGGTAAAGAGCAGTTTAAAGAAAAGGTTAGGAATATCAAAATGGAGGAAGAAAATGTAAACGAGGAAATGGAAATAATGATAGGAGGAATAAAAGGAGTATTCGAGTGCACAAGCTTAAAATAAGTTAGTGAAGGAGGGGATAGAAGTGGATGAGATGAGAATTGCAAACAGAAGAAGAAGGAAGTGAAAAGGGAATCAAGAAAATGGAGAAAAGGGACAAGTGGTGGAGAAGAATATAGGAGAAAGAAGAAGGAGTACACTGAGTTGCATGAGCAAAAAAAAAGGAGAAGGAAAATAAAAGTTTTGAAGAAGAAGCGGAGAAGGCTAGGACAGAAGAAGAGGTTTGGAAGGTGGTAAATAGAGAGAGAAGAAAAAGGAAAAGAGTAAACCAAGATATTGAGATGGTGGAATGGAAAAAATATTTTATGGAATTACTAGGAGGGGTAGAGAGGAAAGTTAGGAAAGGAGGAAAAGATCGTAGGGAAACAGATGAGGAGGAGGACATTACAAGGGAGGAAATAGTCAAGGTATTAGGGATGATGAAAGATCGAAAGGCACCTGGTATAGATGAGATTCCAAATGAAGTATGGAAATATTGGTGGACAGAATTAAAGGAATGGGCATGGATAATGTGCAATAGAGTGTGGAGAGAATAGGGGTGGCTAGAGTTATGGAAAGAAGGAGTAGTGATACCAATAGTGAAGAAAGGCATAGGGGAGGAGGTTAAAGATTATAAGGGAGTGACACTTATGCCAAAACTGTATAAAGTATATGTGACAGTTTTATCGGAGGGTTTATAAAAAGAAATTGTGGAGAAAAAGATAGAGCCACCGAATCAGATAGGGTTTAGAAAAGGGATGGGGGTGATGGACAATATATATGTTTTGAACTATTTAGTAAATAAGAGGATTAAAAGGGAGAAAGGGGCAATGGTAGCAATATTCGTGGACTTGAAGGCGGCCTTTGACTCATTAGACCGAGGCGAGATAGAAAAAGTTATGGTGAAAAAGGGGATATGAGAGGAATTAATAAAGAGAGTATCGGAAATTTTTAGAGAGACAAAAAGCAAGGTAAAGGTAGGAGAGCAAGTAGGAGATAGTTTCTGGTTGGTGAGAGGAGTAAGGCAAGGATGTCCTCTGAGCCCACTTTTATTTAATATATTAATATCAGACTTGGAAGAAGAAATTAGGAGAAAAGGGTGGGGAGGAGTTAGGATAGGGAACGAAAAGATATCTAGAAAAGACAGAATGTAGAAAAGGCAAAGATAATGAGGTTTAGAAAAGAAGAGAAATTAAGAGAAAAGGGTGGGGAGGAGTTAGGATAGGGAACGAAAAGATGTGTAGAAAAGACAGAATGTAGAAAAGACAAAGATAATGAGGTTTAGAAAAGGAGGGGAAAGAAAGAAAGAATGGACGGGGGAATGGAAGGGAATAAAATTAGAAGAAGTAAAAGAGTTTAAATATTTGGGATATACCTTGCAAGCAAATGGAGATCATAGAGCTCATATAAGAAAGGATAAAAAAAGCAGCAGGGGTAATGAAACAGATATGGGGAATAAGAAAAAAAAGGTTTAAACAAAAATTGGAGAAGGAGAATCTGGTTATTTGATACGCTGGCATGGCAAGAATTACGTTATGGAGCAGAGATATGGGGATGGAAAGAAAGGAAAGAGATTGAGAGTCTACAAGAAAGTTATATAAGGTGGACGCTAGGGGTAGACTGGAGGACACCGGGATATATGGTGAGAGAAGAAGCGCAAAGGGATAAATTAAGTACTAGAGCGGGAAAGAGGGCCTGGAATTTTGAGACGAAGCTGAGGGAGGGAAAGGGAGGGGAGTGAGCGAGAAAGTGTTTGATCGAGGTAGACGAAAGGAGAGGGAGGGCGATGGAATTAACGAGATGGGAAGAAGAAAGGAGGGAGTTCTTTAAGGCTAGAGGTATAGAAGACGGGACTGGAGTCAACTATGAAGAAGTGGAAAAAAATGATAGGGAAAGACAATTGATAGAAAGATGGGGGTGATTGAGGAATCAAAATATAATGGATGGTATAAAATGATAAAAAAGGAAGGAGTACCAAATTATTTAGAAAAGGGATGGGGAGAGAAAAGATGGACCAGAATAGCAAGATTTGGATTGGGAAACGAGTTAAGGGCAGGTATGTATTGGTAAAAAAAGAGAACAGGAAGTGCAGAATCTGTGAATGGGAAGTGGAAACATGGGAACATGTATGGGAAGGATGTAGGAGAGGAATGGAATATAAAGGAAGCTGGCAAGAGAATGTTGTAAAGATTCTAGGGGAGGATGGTTTGGGGGAAGAGTGGATGAAGGAGTTAGAGGGTGCTAGTGAAGCAAATGAGAAAGAATGGATGCAAAAAAACGGCAAAATGGAGGTACAAGAGAAGTGAAAGAAAAAGGAAACGTAAGTCGCTTAAATTAGAAGCGTAAAGATTAGTAAGTAGTCGTTATGTAATAGCGTAAGTAAATTAAGATGCGTTTGCGTTATCGCTCTCTCTCTCTCTCTCTCTCTCGCTTGCACTCTCGCTTTTGATCGCTCGCTCGCTCACTCGTTCGCTAACACGTCCCGAATTGCGCTATCGTCAAAAAATAGAAATAAGGATATAGATATAAGATTTTCTGTAAATAGGTGTAAATAACTGTAAATAGTAAGGATAAGATGTTATAAAACATGCAGAAGGAAGTGTCGTAAGAAATGGAAGTCATGTAAAACCCTAGGGGACACATTATGAATGAAGAAGAAAAATAACCATTGTTAAATAAAATATTATTTACAAATTTTAAATTATTTTCTAAATTTTCAAGATGAAAATTTTTCGCGATCAATCAGACCAATAATCATACACTTTTTATGTGACCAAGGATGTTCAGAATGATAATTAAAATATCTACCTGACAATGTCGGTTTTTGATACCAATTTGTGAGTAAAATACCATTAGAGTTTCTGATGACAGATATCCCAAAAATTTAAGTTTTATTTTTCTCTAGTTCTATGGTGAATTTAATTTGATTATGAAAAGAGTTGAAAGATTGTAATGTTACATCCATACATTGTTCAGAAATAATTAGGGAAATGTCCACATACCGCCTATAAATAATGGCTTCAATGGGAAGATTACTTAAGCATTGTTTTTCAAGTGTTTCCATTACTAAATCAGATACTACTGATGACAACGGAGAACCTATTGCTACGCCATCAATTTGTGTACAAGTTTTGTTATTAAATTTGAAATAAGTCGATCTGAGACAAAAAGCTACAGCATTTTTAAATTCATCCCTAGGAATTAAAGTGTTTCATGCAATGTTATTCCATTGTTCATGTATCCACTTAATGATTAAGTCTATAGACATATGTGGGAACATTCCTACAACATCCAAGGATATCATGATCTGGTCTGAAGGTATTTTTAAATGTCTTCAATAATTAACAAATGTATAGGATTCCTGAAAATAAAACAATAATCCAACGACCAGATGGACAATCACCACAAAATGTTCCTATTGTTATTTTTAAAACAAAAAAATTTGTTTCTTTGGACAAAAATAGACAAGAGGAAAGGAAAATAATAATAAGAACTCCCATAGGTTCAGGTATTTCTCCGATTTTAGCAGAAATAGTTATGGAAGATTTTGAGGTCTTTGCTTTCAAGAAGCTAGATTTTGTTTTGCCCTTTTACTTTTGGTATGTTGATGACACTTTATTATGTATTCCTCTAGCAAAGTTGCAATCGATGTTTTTAACAATTTTCATCCAAAACTTCAATTTACCCATTAATTAGAGAAAAATAATAAAATAAGATTCTTGGACATAAAAGTAATTAAAGGTCAGGATGGTTATATAATTACCAATTGGTATAGGAAAACTACACATTGAGGTAGAATTTTTAATTTCTTTTCGGCTCATCCTTTTCAAACCAAAATTGCAGTAATCAAAAACTTAGTTGACAGAGCTCTAGGTTTGTCCCATGTTTCATTTCACAAAAAGAATTTGAATATTGCTAGGAATATCCTTTTTCTTAATCATTACCCACCAAAAGTTATTTGAGAAACATATCACAATTAGAATTCAACAAATCAAAAACAAAATAACATTTTATCTACGAATAATCAGAAGAAATTGAAAGAATATAGTTCTTTTAATACTTTTGTTTTAATATTCATACTATTTTCCGTATATCATTTGAAATGGATTCAATAATAACTTTTTGTAACGATCCTTCAGATGATTTTGGAAAGGTGGTGTTGTTTACAAGATCACTTGCAAGATCTGTAAGATGACAGATTGGCAGACTTCCTAATACTAGGATGGAGGAACACAAAAGTGATTTTGACTGGGATAATGTTGAAATTTTACATAGTGAAAGTAATAAGAGAAAGAGAGAATTTATGGAAATGCTTTATATTAAAAAACAAAAGAAGTTATCTATTGATTGGAAAACTGATTTGGATAAATTAAACAAAAATGCTAGTATGATTAATTACATTTAACAATAAGGTTTGATGAATCTTGACTTTCTCTTATTTCTGATGTGTTTATAACGGATTTGCCTTTTGACCCACACTTAGATCTCAGGTATCGAGGAGAGAGCGTCGTTGTTCCCACCTGCTCTAATTTTTCTTACCTTGATAAGGGTGCTGTATGAGCACCGAAACGTTGGTAAATATTATAAACGTTTTAATATTGTGATTTGATGATAATAAAAATAAAAAGGACGAAAGAAATAAAAAAGAGAAGGAAGGGGATTTGTTTGGTTGCCTTCTCATTTTTCTTTCCTCTTTTTTTATTTTTGTCCGAAGAAACAAATTTTTTTGTTTTAGAAATTACAATAGGAGTATTTTGTGTTGATTGTCCAAATTTGGTCGTTGGATTCTTGTTCTATTTTTAGGAATTCTATACATTAACTTGGTAACGTTAAATAGGATTTTGATTTTAATCTAATTTAAAATTCCTAAATTTCAATAATTAGCAAATTCAGTTGTTTCTTACATGATAAACAGATTTACCAATTAATTGTGTTATAGCAGTAGATGAAAAAGTAGCCATCATATAGAGGGCACTATTTATAGTAGAGGCTATCATTCTTAAAGGATTATCCGGTTTATGAAGCTTCGGTAATCCGTGAGCTCTCGGTATGATAGCTGAATAAGTGCGTAATGACTTAGTTTCTTGATTGGTAACATATCCATTTTCTTCCCAACTATTAACAATTTTGTTCAGACCTTTTTCTTATTATAGCAATCAGATTTTGTTTTCGCAACAGTGGTTTCATGACCAAGATGTCAGGGCTTTCATTCATAAATTGAAATGCTTGGCTAAAGTCAAATTTGTTCTTGAATTTTAAATTATTATGTTTGAGTGATGATATGTGATCAAATAATAAGTAAGAACATTGTATTCTAATTTCATTTCGTTCATCTTTAGGTATACTCCAAATGCCACATTCAACCGCAGCAATAAAATCATGAGACGGAAATTTAATGTTGTTGACATTTGTACTTTAAAAACTAGGACTCAAGGAAAGTACTCTTATAACGTCATCAGGGATGGCAGTGTCAGTTATAAATTGTTAAACCAAATTTTTTGGAATGATCAGAGAATTTTGGAATTCATACTTTTGTCTTTTTAACCACTTAAATTTTGTATGAAGAGTGTATTTAAATTTAGCAAAATTTATATTATATTTGTCATTTTGTAGAATTATGGTATAATAATAATCATGGTATACATGAAGGAAGCAAACGTGTTGAAAGGTAAAGCCCTAATGGGAGTATCATGCAAAATTTTAAGCTGTAGATTAATATTGTTAATCTCATAATGTACAATCTTTAATTATTATATTAAAAATTCTGACTAAGTAACCTTCCGTGTGTCTTTGTGCTTTTAAATTGTTTATGTTATTGAAAAAATGTATTGTATTTAAACATTTTTGATTACTTATTTGTGGAGGGATGATACCTTCTTTAGCACATCTAACCATAATATTGCGTTGATTACTATAAGCAAAATTCAAGGACTTTTCCAGTTTTTCAAGGATTTCCAGGACGCTAGACACCCTGACTGAAGGGATTATCAAAAAAATACACCACTCATATAGTTTTATTTTCATAAATTAACAATTTAAAGCTTTTTCGGGTTTCAATCGTGTGTGAAACTATGAATCTTGCAGACGTTTCGTGAACATTGCAGTTCACTTCTTCAGGGCTGACCTGAAAGTGAAGTTTCAGGTTATGTTGTTCTTATATATATATATTCTCTGCGATGCCTGTGATTGGCCAGAGCGCCCCTTTGTGGGGACTGGTCGAATAATAATGAATGAAGAAGACTATAACAAAAAAATTATGGACCTTCTTACTGACGATGCATATAAAAAACTTAAATAAGACCCCACAAAAACAATAGTCAGCAAAACAAAAACCCTTCTAAAAGACTCAAAACTGGACAGCGAAACAATATCTAAATTAAAACCTACTAATTCCATCTCTCCAAAACTTTACGGACACCCAAAAATCCATAAAAACAACATCCCATACAAACAGATACCTACATGCCTCCTTCCACCACCACCCATGTCAAAAGCAATCGGTCATCAACTCCCTTGTATACAGAGCTATCTCCATAACAGACAAAGATAACTTACAAAAGGAAATACAAAATGTTAAACAAATCCTAATACAAAACGATTACACAAACAAACAAATTAATAAAGCAATAAGAAAATACACTCAAAAAAACAAGTCAACACAACCTGCTAAAGAAAGAGAGAGAAAAGCGACCACCATCCTACCCTACATTCAAGGTATCACAGAACAAATAGGAAGAATTCTCAACAAACACAACATCCAAACCATATTTAAACCACCTGCGAAAATAGGACAACTTCTAAACAACCCCGAAGATAAAAAGGCATCTCTCAGTGATCCGGGAGTATATAAAATCCTTCGTTCTTGTGGAAAAGTCTATATTGGAGAAACCGGGAGCGCGGTGAGCCAACGTGTAAAGGAACATGAGTCAGGCTAAAACATTTCACGCAATCAGCACATCGCAAAAACGTACAATATTTTTCCAGGAAAACATAGAGAAGCAATCGAAATCTCAAAACACCCTAATGACATCAATAGGGACAATGGTTATAGTACCAATCCAATTTGGCTTTCCGTCCTCTCAGGTTTTTTAAAAAAGACTTGATTGGCCAATCAAGTTCGACCAGTCCCCACTATGGGGC
The DNA here is from genome assembly GCA_932195095.1 of Andricus curvator. NCBI lineage: Eukaryota > Metazoa > Arthropoda > Insecta > Hymenoptera > Cynipidae > Andricus > Andricus curvator. Next base: position 2,512 of record CAKNYM010047509.1, on the reverse strand, counting down.
GCTCTGGCCAATCACAGGCATAGTAGAGAATACATATATAAGAACAACATAACCTGAAACTTCAGTTTCAGGTCAGCCCTGAAGAAGTGAATTGCAATGTTCACGAAACGTCGGCAAGATTCATAGTTTCGCACAAGATTGAAACCCGAAAAAGCTTTAAATTTTTAATCTATTATAATTAATCATCGTGAAAGCATTATATCTATTAGTTTTATTTTCTTTAGTGAGTTAATGTGACAGTTGCAGAATGTCTACAAAGCGTTGCTGAGCTTAATGAGTGTTGACAGAATAAATCCCTCGACCGGGGTTGGTCGTTAAAACTAGACTGGGTGGTGGAGAGAGTGAGAGGCAAGTAAGAGGATAAAGGACATCCCGTGAGGATTGAGCGACACTCAGAACTGCAATTTTGTTAATATTCTGCATAGTTATGCTCGTGTATTTTAATGAGTTGAACCGACGTGTTAATTTTCTTGCCGTATAAACATTCTGGCTAGATTTTCATTTCAAAGGGAAATTAAAATAAGGTGTTTTGAGGTTTGTGAAATCAAGAGGTGTCTTGAATTAATTCTTTCTTCCAAGGAGAGGAAGTGCGGGGAACTCCTGACTCCTGATATTTCTGACTCCTAACTCATAACTCCTAAATAATATGTAACTCATAACTCGTGAATTTTATTGTTCGGCAAGTTTCCAATTCGGGAATTTCCGAATCTCGGATTTTTATATTTCGGAAATTTTAGAATTTGGGGAATTTTCTATTTCATATGTATATTTTATTTTACGTTTTTTTTCAGTTGTCCCCGATATATTATGCAATATTGCCGACACTGGAAAATTGTTGAGTTATAAAATACCTCAGTTTAAACAGTTAGAAATTGTTTTATTAATAAGTAAATAATAAAATAAAAAATATTTTCATCAAATAATAGTTATTTGTGATACAAGGACTCAATCTGGCACTTTTTCGGCCGAGTGTGAAAGTTGCAGTACGAGTCGGAGTCGAGGCGTAGTCGAAACGAGACGAGTACTAAAATTTACTTGGGGAAAAGTGCCAGATAGGAGCCGAGTGTCACATACATTTTTTATCACGCCATTCACACTTTAATCACATTTTAGTCACACTTTATCACACCATAAGTGCAAATAGGTTGCAAAGAGTCCTAATCTAAAAACCCGAATGGGTCCAGACACGGAGTCCGGTATTTAATATTTAACATTTACTATTTACTATTTACTATTCAGTATTTACTATTTACTATTTACTATTGACTATTGACTATTCACCATTTACTATTCACTATTTACCATTTACTATTTACCATATACTGTTTACTGTCTACTACTTACTTTTCAGTGTTTACTGTTTACTGTTCACTGTTTATTGTTTACTGCTTAATATTTAATATATTCTATTTACTGTTTAATATTGACAATATGCTATTTATTATTTACTATTGATTATATATTGGTTATTGTCTACTATTTACTTTTTATTGTCTACTGTCTACTATTTAATGATAACTATTTACTATTGACTGTTTACTGTTTACTATTCACTATTTACTATTTACTATTTATTATTTACTATTTACTATTTACTAT